>JAZKJV010000761.1:352238-430172 GCA_037367405.1 Ottelia alismoides
TTTTGTTGACCTGCTAGTCAACAGTACATCCACCCTCTCTCACTCTTGTTAGAGCATACACACCCATCCTTCTCTGATTTTTTGGTGAGAAATTACATTGCTCGAGGAACCTTGGTTCCTTCACCAACCTTGAGCCCCTCACCTTCCTCCATCTCGCCATGCCTCTTGGATGATGATACAAACAATCAATCCCCTACCATCTTGTGATAAACCAACCCAAACCTTGTGTATAAATAATCCCCAAAATCTTCTTTTGCAATTTTGATCCCTTCTTCCTCCCATCACTTCAAGAATCCTCAGGAGTTGTGTTGCCCTCAGTGACAGGAAGAGTAATTCCTCGATTTACGGCATGGAAAGGTTAGAGGAGGTTGATCCAAGCCTTGTCAGAGCTCCTCTAACGAATCTCTTCTGCTCCCTAAAACCCCCAGGTTTGAGCTATATTTTCTTGCATTTATAGCGTAACTATCTTCATGCACGTAGATTAGATCATAAATTGGTTAATTAGTCAGTAGATTATTGTAATTTTAGAGATATTTGTTTGATGGTTCTTTTAGCCCAGGTCGAACCAATCGTGATCCACCTGTGTCTCGACCCGCCATTTCGCCTCCATAGAGATCCCCTCCACCTTCTCCAACATAGCCCCACTTTCCCCCTCGATTCAGCAAGAATCAAGGTGAATCAAATCTCAACTTCCTCGCCACATGGAACTTCATTGCCAGTCCATTCATCTGTTGACTAGCTTTGGTAACTGGTTGGAGCCCTTTGCTTCGAACCGAGGATCCTTTTTATGCATGAACGAGTTTGGAATGAGTAACCTAGGAGGTAATTTGATTGAAGAACAAGGGCAACAGGTCGCATGAAACCAAGTAAGATCCAGGTCTCATTGGAGGGGACCTAGAACTATTCAAGGCCTCTTGCTGATGTGATGTAGCCTCAGGAAGGAGTAGAGGAAATCAGGAGTGGAGAACGTGTCGGGAGTTAAAAGATATTACTGATTGAAGCAGCCCCATGGTCGAATTCATGAGTGTTCTTCTAGTTGCCAAATCACCGTTAGATTGAATGCTTGGCCAAGATCTAATCTAAGCCAACGAATAAGGATGAAGTGACGCCTTGTCTCTATCGTTGACTGGGTGTAAGTGAGCTACGTGGAGCGATAGTGTTGAATGCGAATAACAGATTCCCTAATAATGGTCTGGCAAAATCAAACTTACTGTCTCTAAGGCGACTCCTCAATACTCATGATCAACAACAATTAACCAACACAATGAATAAGCAACTAATCAGACTGGGCTAAAATTTATTATACCCTACTAAATATGTGTAGTGAAAATAAGTAGGGGTTGAACACATGAAACAAGGGTGTAGAGTAAATGAGATAAAAATCTACACACGAATTTGTCTTTCAAACACTTGACCAATATATTATTTTTTTGGGTTTTCAATTTCGTATATTTTTTGGATTTTATTTTTTATTTTCTAATTGTTTTTAATTTTCTAATTCTTATCTTATTTTTATATTTTAGGATTTTTAAATTTCTATGTCTTTTAATAATATAATATAAAGATATATAAGGCTACTTATACAATATAAGGTAATATAATATATATATACTACAAATAATAATAATAATATAGGAAATAAAATATTTTTGGATTTTTTATAATTTTTACTAATTTTTTAATTTTTGGGGATTTTTTGCCAAGTTTTATATATTTTTAAAGTCAAAAATCGGCTAAATAGGGATTGAATAAATAGACTGAATCATTTTGAAATTTAAAGATGGGAAATAAATTCCAATTTTCAAAACTATTTTTGAAAAATAACATATATAAAAAATAAATTTAAAAAATGAAATAAAAATTTTTGGATTTTATAGTGATTTTTAATCATTTTTATAAAGTATTTTGGAGCTTTTTAATTTATAAAAAAAAATCTTTTTCGTTTTCTATGATTTTTCATCTGAAGTTAGAAAATATTAAAATACACCAAATATATTTTTTTGGAATTTTTAAAAATGTTTTTTTGGGGATTTTATAAATCAAATAGGGATAAAAATGTGCTCTTTTGATATTTATAGATAATAAAGTTCCCAAATTAAAATGTAGAATTTTAGCATGAATCTACAAGCAAGCATGTACTTAAATCTTTTTTTAGAATTTTTGGAATATAGATGATATTTTTAATAAACAGAAAATCTGCACAAAAATTAATGAACTAGCAAGGGCATAAATGTAAATAAAAATAAAGGTGAGGGCTGATATGCAAATATCTCAAAACTTATAATAGCTAGTGAACATTTTAATATCAAACTGAAATATGAAAAAATGTAAGGGCCTAACTGCAAAATGCCACCTCACGTTGGACAACACGTGAGGTGATGTGGTCAGGACCAAAGTACAAATAGAGAAACTATTAGGGTCTAACTTGTAATTTTACAAAAATATAAAGCTACAAATTTAAATTACAAGACAATATACTAAAGCTACAAAAGGAGAGGGTATGTTATGCAATTTACCCCCTTAAGGCGATTATCCAATAGTTGTAGGTGCATAACTTATCCACGTGATGTGCTCCCCTTGCCCGATGTCTTTTTCACCGATGAGTGGATGAGATCAAATATGGGGGCTTCATGAAACGATCAAGATGCATCCAAATCCGACAATGGAGATTAGAACTAGAGCGAAGGCATGATCAGACGATCGTTGCTTACCGCGAATAATAGAGAAGAACGTCGACTTCCTCGAGCTCTGATCAGTGATTCTAGGCTACTGCGGCATCCTTCCTCATTGTGAGATGGCTCCAAAGCTTCTTGGAGTGATTCCACGTCTGTGGAGCTCCTCAAAATGGCCAGGGACCATCGGAGTGGATTTGGCTAGGCCTCGAACCTGGAGCTTCTATTCGAACCTCAAAATCCCCTGTATGGTGGTTTTTCTTTTTGTTTTCTGTAGGGATATGTTAAGGGAAAGAAGGTGAAGACACGGATGGCTTCTAGAGGTGGAATGGGTGCGAGATGAGGCGATAAGAAGGCCTCCGACGACGCGGTGGAGAAGGAGACCTGGTCTCTAGATCTATGCAAGATCTGAGTGGATGGAAGTGCGGGGGGATGTTTAGAAGGCAGAGAGGAATGGAATGGAGGTGGCAGACGAGGCGGAGAACAATCAGATATGGTGGAGCAAAGTGGCGGAGCCAAAGCTCCAACGAGGTGGAGGTTTTGGAAATTATGGAAAATGAAGTTGAATCTAATGTTGACCTAAAGAATAGGAAAATCTAGGGAGATAGAGCCCATCAGAGTCGACGCACTTGGAGTGAATCTTCGACAAAGAACGACCATGGAGCAACGGGCACTTCAATTTGACGCCCAACGACCCGCCTGAGAAGTTGATTGTCTTCCTGTTGTCATCAGGAAGGGATTTCAAAGCTCAAGTCTTGGGTTCACGGGTGGAAGAAGGATCGATATTCAAAAGGGGGCGGAAGGCAATGTTATAAATAGGTGGACTTTGATTCAAAATAGCACCTGAATCGATGCGTTTTTGCATGAGCTATCAAGTTTGTGTGAAAGAGCATCAATCGAGGCGCAAAAGTCTAAAGGAATCGATCCATGAATGTTAAATATTTGGGCACAATTAGAGGTCAAAGATGGGGTTCTCGACAATCTGACGCAACCTAGAGTCTAGTCAGATAGTCGACCTTGGGTCAACCAACGACTTCACCTCATTGGGCCACATCATCTTGGAAAACGACAAACATGGTAAAGAATGAGAAATAATTAAAAAATAAAATAGTAAATTAATTAATTAAATTTTGATTATAAAATAAAAATGTTTATTATTTTACATAGTATTTTAGTATATTTTTATTTATTTTTATGGATTTATTTATTACAAGTTACTTTTAGAGGTATATTTATAGGTACATTTACCTATGTTTTGAGTATTTTATTTTTATTTTATACATATAATTTTAGTAATTTGTTTTCATATTTTATATATTAATAACTTGTTTATACACATAAGTATATTTTTGTTATATTTTTGTGATGTATTTTGTACATTTAAATAAATATGACTATATAATATATAGGTATAAGTATATGTATTTAATCTATATATTTATATATGCTATTTTATTTTTATGTTTTCTCTATAGTATTATTCTATTCTAAATATTTACCTATATTATAAATAATATTTTCAAAATTATAAAATATAAAAATATAAGAATAATAAGAATAAATAAAATAAATATTTTATTCGTGTATATTATACAATAGGGGTCTAAAACTTAACTTTCACATCTTAACTCTAAATTAAATGAAACTACTTTCATTAAATAGATTATTAAAAGATATGTACAATTAAAGTGATTTTGATACATTTTGAGTTTTTATTGAGAAGATATAAGTCTGGAAAGCTGAGGTTTTGCTTTTTATTCTGAGTATAAAAAGTACATTTGAGTTTTTATTGAGAAGATATAAGTCTGGAAAGCTGAGGTTTTGCTTTTTATTCTGAGTATAAAAAGTACACTGCATATTATTTTTGTATGAAATCAATTTTGTATTTTGTATTTTTATTTATATTTTTATCTACAACATTCATGTACAAAGTTTCTTTATTTTGAGTTGTAGAAATTAGAAAATAAAATAGGTCCAAAAATACAATATTGATGAATAAAAGAATGGGGATTCTAATGAATTTTTAGCCCCTATCTCACCCCTACTTTATTCCTTATCGACCCAGTCATTAAGATGCCTAGGTCTCACAGTTTAGGGTCATATAATACCTTTGGTATTTTATTCTTTTTCTTTTATTTATTCTTTTATTTTGACTTTAAACAATGCATTTTATGCATTATAATGTAATAAATAATTACTGTTGATTTGTGCAAAATAAGTATGTTTATATGCATTTAACTAGGGTTAAAGGTCAAAATAAAAGAATAAAGGTGATGAAAAGGAGATTCATTACGTAGTGTCACTGGATGGCACCTCTTTAGTGGGTCAATATCAAGTTGCTCCTGTCGCTTTTTGTATTTATTAAATAGAATTATAAATATTTTATGTAGCGTCAATTTTACTGTGAACATTACAAGTGGACCCCTACACTTCTTTGTAATTACACTTAGGTCCTCTACTAGGTCACCTCGTGCTCGCACACGTGAAGGCCTGGCCATTTTGCATCCAAAATCTTATTGTTTTGGATATTTCTATTTAGTCCTATAATTTGTATAAATAATGTTACATTTTGGGAAATATTGCATGCAAGTACTTGCTAGTTTATTTCGCTGCAATTATACCCTACTAGGCTACATATTTATTTCTTACCTTTTTATTTTTTATTAAATAGTCCATGTACTAGATAAATGTTGGGAAAATACTTTGAATTCTTTATACATAGCTTATTTATGCCTATAATGTTTTGTCATTTCTTTTATTTTTCTTATTTTATAAAATAAAAAGGAGCCTTTTATTCTTTGACTACTTATAAAATTCCAAAAAAAAATACAAAATTACTTCTAAAAATTCCAAAAAAATATTATATGTATTTTATTATATAATCTATCTTCCAAAAAATCACAAAAAAATCTAAAAATAAAATCGTAAAAATCATAAAACCCTAAAAATACTATGATATCAAAAAAATCATTAAAAAATCAAATACATAAAAATTAGAAAAAATTATAAAACATTTGTCAGAAAATAGAGAAAATTAATAATAAAAAATACTTTCTTTGGAAAATTTTGATTTTATTTTATATTTAAAACTTCCAAAAATGGATTGTTCCTATATATATGTATTTATATTTACTCTAAAATCTATATATTATTTATAATATATATAATATCATTATTATCATACATAAATATAGATATTATATTTTAAAAATAAAAAGAAATTAAAATTTTGTAAAATAACAAATATATAAAAATTAAGTAATATAAAAATAAAACACTAAAAATCCATTAAATTGAAATTAAATTTAAAACTCACAAAAATTAGAAAAAAGATTTTAAAAATGCAAAACTAATTATTAATAATTATTATTAACTGGTAATAATTATACATATGCTCAATTTGCTCTCGGTAGCTTAACCTTTAAACTTGTGGACTATACACACACTTTGTAGGGTATAATAAATTTCACCCCGCATACATAGGTTTTATAACATATATCATGGTTTGATTGTTTTTATGATTTGAGTGATTGAGTACTAAATGCTGAGAGAGTGGTTGCTAGAGCAATTGACTGACCCTCCAAGATCGGACATTAGGTACCTCGTCGGTTCTTCTATCAATAACGTGGCACCATTGCTAGGGAGCAACAGATATGATAGGATACTTGTAATTATTATCTTTATATTTATTTATTTATTATTATTATTTATTTAAATAATTATTTATCTGTTCTAATCATCTCTTTTATTGACTTTTTGTATGGGGCTGGTATGCAAGGATAATCTTCTAGGAGACCGAGGCAACCGAGTAGAGCGGAGACCGATCTTCCTTGATGAGCCGGTAGGAGAGAGCATGAGAGTAGACCAAGGATAAGAGCATAGCAGAGTCACCTTAGTATGGATTTTATTTTTCTTTTACAATAAAGAGAGACTCATTATTATTGTAATAATACAGGGATATTTGGGCATTCAAATACTCACAAGTCTATTTTTCCAGGTGTTTGTTCACTTGGGGTCCTATTCAGTTTTCTATGTATTTTCTTCACCTTGTACTTTTCATTCTCCCTATTTTCCACTTTATTTCTCATATTTTGAGTTTTTTCTTTCTTTACCTTTGTTTTGTGTTTTTAAGGCCCCTAGTTTTAGATTCTTATTTGGTCGAGCCAAGTAGACTTAGGTCCATGTACATAATAGAAAGGGATTTTATCACTTGTGCCCCTCCGAGATGTTGCAATATCAGTTATGCCCCTATCTTTTTGGTAATATCAGTTGTGCCCCTCAAAAGTTGCTCCGTCATCAGTTGTGCCCTTCCGTCAGATTGACCGTCTATGAGTTGACTTAACCATGGTTTTTTCAAACCTTGGTGCAGTTAAGAGGGGTATTATTGTCCAGTCCTCTTCTTCATCTTCTTCCTCCATTTGTTCTTCTTTCTTTTTCTTCATAATTTCTCTCTTAGTGACACATTCATACATCCATGGAATCTCTAAAATTTTTGCATTTTCACGGATATATCATTCATTACGGATCAAACGGCAAATTTTATTGAATTTTTTGATGATTTTTCATGAATCAAATTGTCAAAAATTTATCAAAATTTAACAAAAAAAAAGTAACTCCAGTTCCACCCACAGCACAGGCGGAGGAGGAGGGCGGAAGGGGGCAAGGGGGAGGCATAGGCGGCGGGGGCGGCGGAGCGACCTGGGGGCAAGGGCGGCGGGGCGACCTGGAGGCGGGGCGGTGGGGGGAGGTGGGAGGGGCGGAGGCGACGGGGGGGGCGAGGGGGAGGTACGGAGGGTGAGGGCGCCTTCATCCACCGACAGTCGTACCTCGCACGGCCCGACCTCCGCGATTCCTGGCCACACGGCGCATCCCCTCCGCGCAGACCCCTCCTCGCGCGTGCTTTCCCCACTGCCCAGCAGCGGCCCCCTTCGCGTGGCCGCCTGCGGCACTGCCATCCCACGTCACCTGCGAGCTCCTCCTCCTCGTCCTCGGCTCCCGGGAGGGGCTTCCGTGGGAGAACGCCATGGTCGTAGTCGGAGTCCGACTCGGAGTCCTCTTCTTCTTCGAGCTCTTGTTCTTCGTCGTCGGGGAAGGTGTCTATGTCGGAGTCAGAGTCGAGGTGGAGCTCCTTAGCGAGGTCGGAGGTGGCGGTGGGGTCCGACGGGGTTGGTATTGGGGATACGGCGTCTTCCATGGGGGGCATGAGGAACGCGTACTGGAAGAGGCAGGGGGTGCAGGGCTGGGAGGGGGTGCAGCCCAGGGAGAGGGGGAGCAGGGGGCGGTGCCGGCAAGGGGAGGAGGTGCGGGGGGGAGGAGGTGCGGCGCCGGGGAGGGGAGGGGCTGCGAGGAGCTCGGGGCGGAGAGGGAGGAGGAGGAGGTCGGAGGAGGAGGAAGAAGATGGGAAGAGGAGGAAGAAGAAGAGGTTGGGGAAGAGGAGGAAGAAATGACCATATAACCTTTTAAAAAAAATAATTCCGCTTATGTCCTCAAAGTTAACGTCCGTTTGCACTGTAGATGGACGGTCACTAACCCGAGGGGCACAAGTGATAAAATAGCAAGTTTTGAGGGGCACAACTGATATTACCAAAAAGATAGGGGCATAACTGATATTGCAACATCTCGGAGGGGCACAAGTGATAAAATCCCTAATAGAAATATGTGACTATAGATAGTTAGACTTCGTTAAAGTAATAAATATGTTCTTCCCAAGTAGAAGTTCCTTCTAAGATGATTCATGCTTGCACACATGTAGTATAGATTTAATTTTATGCATGGATCATCTTGCATATATATTGTTGAAGTCAAGTACGCATCCTTATCTCTCGTATTTACATTCATTGCTTTTTCTGCATCGACTTTTTCGAATTATGTTCCATGTTTCCTGGATGTAGGCAATCAAAGGAATTGAAAAATTCATTAGATCTTTTCTTTTCCAAAAAAATTAAAAAGTGGTAATCAATAAAACTGAGACTGCTAACTTAACTCGGCCCTAAAACTAAATGTAAGGACAATCATCATTTTTTTGGGAGAGTAACTCCTTCATTATTACAGGTACACTCTTGATCGAGTGAGACACATATATATATAAGAAATAGACCCCCCCCCCCAACCTAAGACTTGTACCTTAAGCGCTTGGGTCAGCTCTTGGACCATGTTATTGCAAAAAGCACTTGCATCCGACCTTAGATGAAGTGGTCTTATGTTTTAGTAGACGTGCTACACCAACTCAAACACAACCACTCTAGGAAATGTACTTGTGAGCTTGTAAATAACTGAATTGCCACCTAATTCTAAAACAGAAAAGATAAAAGATCGAACTTTCACAATCTTCATAGTATTGATCAGATGAATTAAGGGGTTTGATTTGTGTTTGTTTTGTGTGTATACTAGATCATTCCATGCATTTGCGCCTTTTCTGTTCATATATTGATTATCGTGGTCTCCCTGATCCCTCCTCTTGAAGACCGAGATGGTTGATTAAAGCAACTTCTATCGGGACCTCATGGATTTCTCTCATTCCATTCCAGTTGGTGCACCTCCATTTTGTCGTGAGGATCATATCCCAGATTTTTCATTTCTACATGTTCACCAATAAAGCCACATGTCAAGATGGACCCTCCTCTCGAGTGGCCACACAGGCAGCCTACACAATCTGATTTCCCATATCCATTAGGGAAGCTTGCTCACCCACAGTGTCAACCCCCAAATTTTGAGTACCCTCCTCCATTATCCCCTCCACCACAATTCCATTACCCACCATCACCCCCACCCGATGCTATACTATTGGACATTCCTCCCTTGGAACCTACTCTTGATCATGTAACCCGATTAATAGAGCAAATGCAAAAGCGGATAGAGACCCTCTCTGATCCGAATAAGGTTCACATTGTCTCTTCACCTTCTGGTGTGATGGAGTCATGAGAGGCCACCCATGGGAGATTACCATCATCAAAAATACAAAAAATGAGTAAAATATAAAAATCTTAAAAGACAATAATGGGAGATACCTTGCCAGGATAAACTATGAGGACAGGGCAATTGTGCCATCCACCTTACCCACACATATACACACCACAGTTCCCACCACACTACCTCTCAAGGATGACTTTGTACAACCTTCTAGTCACCCTTGTATACAAGATGATTCTGACTTCTTTCCTAACAATGAATAGATAGAAATTTTAGAAAATATTGATCAACCCTAAAGTGGTGGCAGCTATTCAAGATATTGTTTATCACTTCGTCAGGCCATGAACCTTTTGTCTGCATCTACACCCAAGAAAAGGAAGAAACGTCGCAGAACAGAGTTCCACATTAAGACCATGTCCAATGCCCATGCCATCACTCACTGTCTTCCTAACAAGGAAAGGGACATTGGTACACCCTTCGTTAGATGTGCCATTTTTGACCAACAGCTTTATCACACTCTCCTTGACACTGACGCATCAATTAATATAATACCCTCCTCACTTTTTGAGACACTCAAGCACATGCCTCTCAAGAAAAGCAGGATAAATTGTCAACTCGCTAACCGATCAATAAAGAGGGTGAAGGGTATTTTTAAAAACATTTTTATTCAGATCCATGGCATGAGCTATACTGTTGATTTTGTTGTATTGCCTATGGAGACATCCACTTCCATGGAGTGTACTCCAATCATCCTAGGTCGGCCTTTCCTTGCTACTACGAAGGCTATTATTGATTATGGATCTGGAGAGATACACGTTCGTTCTCACAAAAAGAGTATTCTGACTGAGACGATCATTGTACCCACTGCCGCCCAGGAACCCACCCCTGATGAGATTGTACCTTTTTCAATCGACTCAGAGGACTATGATCATGTTGTTCAGATCAGAGATTTATTTTACCATGGACGATACCGAGATCCGAGAATTCCTCTTCAAAGAGGAAGACTCGGAAAGCATAGACCTTTGTATTCCCTCTTTTTGTGTGGAGATTTGTTGATGAGATCCTCAACATTTACACTATAGATACCTTATTGTGGAGGGAAAAAAGGAGAGACTTCCTAGGCCGAACCCGACCTTACTACTTCCATTGATGAGTTCATGCCTTTCAATTCTGAGACCACTGAGGATTTCCACAACGTCGGTCCTAGTCGGGCTTCGTCGGTTGTTGACCCTGATATCGACTTGCACCTTGTCAGATCTACTCCTCAACAGTCATGTAAGAAGGTAAAGTTTCTATGTTCTTGATCATTATATTTTCATCACCTTGTATATACCCTCTTTCGTTTCATTCATGCCATCTACCGTTTCTCGTCCACCTTAATCTGTGTGTTTTCCTTGCTTAGGATATGCTTTGTCCTACATATAGGAGAAGTGGATGAGTCGAGTATTCTTTCGTTGTTCTGTTTCATCATTCTTGTCATTGCTTATACTTAGGAATCTCTTAACCTAAATATAGGGGGAGTGATGTTATCCATTCTCTTATCTTGATCTTTTTATTTATTTTCTTTATTTATTTTTCATTTATTTCGATCCCCTCATATGTCTCCTCAATTGTCTACACTTAGGGATCTTTTACCCTAAGTATAGGGGGCATGCTGAATTTTTGGCTTGTTCATCCTCATCCTCGATCATCCCCATTTGTATACAATTTGTTATACTTAGGATTAATTGATCATAAATATAGGGGGGATGATCGACTTTCTTATTCTTCATTCAATCATTTTAGTATAGACTTTCCTATACTCAGCATGAGTTGTATCTTCCTTTTTCTCTTTAATCACTATGAGGACATAGTTCACTCTAGCTATAAGGAGCCGTATATAAATTGTACGCACTTTAGCCATAACTTGTACTTTTATATTTTTAATAATATGGCTAATAAATACTACATGGGTAAGGGTATACAGTAAGTCAACTGTAAAGAATACACTATAAATACATATAAACAGTTTTCAGAATTCTTTGTAAATATGATAAATAAACAAGTTTAGAAATATTTTGCAAAATGATTTGAAAAAAATTGTAAAATATCTTGACAAATCTTTTGAAGCTATTTGAAAAAATGTTTTATAAAATATTTTCAAACTTTACAAAAATCTTTTTGTAAATGTTTGCAAAACTTTATTTCACTTGCTTGAATAAATGTGTTAAAAATTACTTCGCAAATGATTTGGAAAATAGTTACAAAAATACTTTGAAAAATCTATCTATACCTTTAAAGAATCTTTGCAAAATGATTTTCAACATTTATAATTATTTGTAAATTATTTGCAAAATGAAGTTTTCAAAATGTCTGTAAAAATGCTCTCAACTATTTTGAGAACCTTCTATATATTTGTGATAAATAAAAATTCTTAATAAAAATACTTACACACACGCGCGTGCGCGTGCACACACACACACACACACACACACACATATATATATATATATGAGGAAAGGGAAGCTACACCATGATGTAGCTAACCTTAGCTACATCCAGGGCATTTTTATCTTTTTTTTATTTTTTCCATAAATACCATGATGGATTTTCATAACTATATCCCTCTAATATGTCATTCAAATTTCGTCAAAAACAGGGACTTCTACGCCCTCCATCCAGAACAGGTAAAATACAACAAATCTGTGACCGTTAAAAAATGACTGTCTGGATGGAGGCCATAGGAGTCTCTATTTCTGAGGAAATTTGAATGACGTATTAGAGGTATATATTTATTAAAATCCATCATGGTATTCGAAAAAATAAAAAAAGAGAAGAAAATGCCCGGATATAGCTAAGGTTAGGTACATCCTGGTGCATCTTCCCTTTCCTCTATATATATCTTGTATGTAAAACCAATAAATAATAACTTGAATTGTGTATAAATTCTCATTGTAAAATCTACACCCAATCCTTTGTAAATATGCACTCACTCCCATTTAAATATTTGTACATATACCTTTCACTGACCTTTATCAAAAAAATTTAAAATTTTTAAAACCTATAAAAAATTGTAAAATATTTTCAATATTACGTAAAAATTTGTAAAATTTTTTCAAAAACCTCATAAAAATTCAAAAATTAGAAATTGGACTCTATAAAAATATTTTTCTTGCATTGCATTTGTATTTTTCAAACTAATGGTGATAATTGAACTAATCTGAATAAAATATGAAGATTAGAGTTTGGTTTGTAAAATATTATTTGAAAATCATTTATAAAATATTTGGAAAATCTATATTTGTGGGACATGGTTTGTAAAATATTATTAAAAATCATTTCAAAATGAGGGTGTAAATAAGACTAACAAGTGTTTTGTAAGTTAACTTAATTCAATATATATCACGAAAATACTAATTAAATAAATTGGTTTTTAATCCCTAACACATACATGTTCACACAAGACTTGAAGAGTTCAAAAACATTTGATTATGAGGTCTTAAGGTTCAGATTTAACCAGTCTTAGTCATTAGGATCTACGACTTAATAATTCACACTTCCCTAGTTTGAAAGATATGTGTGTTATATTGCATACTTAATCTCTACCTTAAAGAATACGACCAACAATTCACATGCACAAGTGCATATATGATGTGACGAGTTGAGGTTTCACTTGAGGAACTAGGATTAGAGATCTGAGTTTAGACATGATCTAATGGTGATAAAGGATGGATAAAATCAATGAAGGTTTAATGAAATCTGAGAGTCAGCAATTTAACCGGTACAAGGACAAGTTCTTATGCTACCTTGTGATATTTACCTAAGTGTCGAGTTGTGATGAAATTAAATAAAAATGTTGATCAGAGTGTGCTAACTTGGTAAAAGAAATGGAACTAGCTCAAATTAAATAATAAAAAAAATACAGAGAAAGAAAAGCTCTTACACTAAAAAGTCAAATTTAAAGAGCTTCCACCAAAGACAAGCGCTCCCAACCTTTTAAGTGTCTACTTGGACCAACCTCTTAGGATTTTATGTATCACCTAAAAAGGACTCTGCATCGTATAGTGATACAAGTTTAGGTGTCAATGGTATAATAGATACTCAAAAGAGACACGCCATAGTGCATTTCTAGATAAACAAGTACATACGACTCAGCATTCTCTTGACAAACACATCGATCAACACCAAAAATATGGATGTGTTGAGTTGATAAGGCACTTGAGAAGATCTTTGTCCAATGAGAGGAAGAGGAGAAAAGACACAAACCTATATCCTCCATAAAATTGTTCATCTATTTTTTTTAAAGACTGACAATTAAACAGATGATGGATTGAATGTGATAAATCTTTTATTCTCAAGTGTTGAGGATTGGATCCTTTAGGAGAGTCTCTTGGATTGGAACCTTGGATGACATTTCGACTCTATGCTTGTAAATGCAGTCTACAATAAATGTCATATTCTTACTATATAAGGTTTTATCGATTGTGCCCCTCTAAGATATGGCATTATCAATTATGTCCCTCCTTTTTTGGAATATCAGTTGTGCCCCCGGCTTCCTATGGTTTTATCACTTGTGCCCCTCGAGTAGTTTTCGTTCATCCCCTATATCAACGAGCGTTAACTTTGGAGATACATCGAGAATTAAATTAAAAAATATGCTGAAAAGTCCATCCCCTTCTTCCTCCTCCCTCATCCTACCAACCCCCCCCCCCCACCACATACACACAACTCCTCCCACTCTGCACCCAGTTCCTCCCACCGTGACTGGGGTCAGATAAAGAATTTGTGGCTGATGAAGGTTCGAGGACAACTGGAGTTGGTATTTCTTGTCTGTCTAGTTCTAAGCTCCTGTTCGAGGGAACCAACTGAATGGTGAAGCACACGAGGGAACTGTGACTTTTGAGGCTTTCATTTATTCTTCCCCAATCAACTCAAATGGTCCAAGAAGCGGTAATAATTCTCTGATAAGGCTTGCAATGGAATGATTTTGGTATATTGATTAGGTCTACAACGAAGGCTGATGGTGCTCCTGATTTCCCGATGCTCGAGATTTCATGACCAGGTTCTTCTCTCCATGTGTATGCTTAGATGTGAATCCCTAATCTCCAGGTGCTTGACTAAGGTGGAGATCCGTCTCGATCAAATCTCTAGCAATGTAGATGTTGTTCAACCTCAGTAAGAGGATGAAGATGAGGATGCCAACCTTCAGGAGATCGATCGTGGCTAAGGTTCTCGATGGTATTCTTCAATCTACATGAGATGCATCTCTCTAAAGACCAGTTCTTGTTCAAATTTCCGGAGATTGGCTTCTGCTTAAAATTCAGATTGGGTGGAACCGTAGCTCTCAGCCTGCTCAGCTAATTGGAAATCTGGTGGTTGGCTGCTAGTCGAAGGGCGCGGGGCGACGAAGGAGGAGACCGAAGGGCATGGGGCAGAGGAGGACGGGTCAGATGAGAAGGATGGGCGGGGGAAGTGGTTGGATAGCTATGCTCATGTTAACCTCACCATGGTTTGAAAAAATAATGGTTAAGTTAAACTTATTGATATCTAAAGTAACGGCGGAGCACAAGTGATAGAATGGTAAGAAGTTGGAGACACAACGATATACCTAAAAAGGGAGGGTATAACGGATATTGTAAATCTCAGAAGGGCATAATTGATAAAAACTCTACAATATATATATATACAGAGAGTCTCATAATTGAGGAAGTTGAGTTCCTTCTGGTTAAGACCTAGTTCAACTTAGAATTTTAAGGTCACTCAAACTGAGAGTTCTGAATTAATTTGGTCATGTACTGTCACATGCACGGTCATGGATTCAATCGATTTATTCATTCTTTATTTGCTTGCGGATGAGCAAAGTTTAGGTAAAGGGGATGGTAAATCTCATACTTATCATCTTTATTTGTATTTATTATCTCTTAGCTTAAACATTTTTTAAAAAAAATTAAATAATAATTAATTTAATATAACAATTAACCTTCTATAAATAATTAACACTAATTATATGTACATAAATATTTATATTGTTGTGCCCTCTGTTTTATGTTTCTTATTATTGAAATGAGTCCAATATTGTATATAGTTAAATTAACATTTTCCATAATTAAAAAATATAAAAAATAAAATAAAATGTTTTAATACTTTAAAAATACTTGCAAAAAGAGTAGTATGCATACATGATTTGAGACCTATATCTCAAAAATAATAGATCTTATAAAGATTACAACTTTCATGTTGAAAACTTTTTGAATTGAGACCTATATCTATTTTTGATTTATTTCTATTTTTTTCTAATTATTTTATTGGGCCATGTGGCTCTCTCTTATTGATCCACGTGGTCTGGCCCCATTCAAACCCCCGCTTCCTTTATCCATTATCTGATCAGTTAGATTAGACGGTTAAGCCCGCATCAACCTAGCTTGATCTATAGTCGCACTATCATTCTTCATAAGGTTCATCATTGTTCACATGCGCCCCTTCATCAGTGTTGGATCGCACAATCCAACGACTGTTTCATTTCGTCAACCTCCAATACGTCTTCACCTTTCATTAAATCCTCTCCAACAACCTAACTTCTCCCTATTTTCTTAACTCCTTAATGATTCTTCCCGACCAACTACTACCTCCACGACATAGTGTGGTCATCCTTTCTTCACTCCAACCCCCTAAAATCCTAGAACCCTAACTGTTTGAGCAACTAGCGGTGGTTGAAACTAGTGCCTTGGTTGCAATTTCTCCCACTATACTTCACTTCAAATATCCATCCACCGGCGCTAAAACCATGGTCCATCCTTACCTGAAGCATCCATTATCCCTCTCCTCCTATTCATGATAAGAAGCATGAGGAATGTTGGAGCGACAATAGAGAATAAGCTTCTGATGTTGACCCATGACGAACCATCGTGCAATGACCAAATCTCGAACGTTCGATCTTCAAGGATCAGTTGTCCTTATCAAGCAAAGACTCAAGAATATACATGACTCTCAGCCCAAGGCAAATCCTTCGTTGGTATGTTAGTCAATCCTAGGTAATTTATGTTTGCATTTTCTTTGTGTTTTCTTTGATTTTTTTCCCACATACTCCATCACCTCAATTAAACCTATCCTTGACCTTCAACATGCATCAGCGATGCACATGTGAGGCTTCCATCGATCTTATTCCTTCTCCATCACTCGCTTTATCTCACCACCTTTCTTCTTCATTCGCTAGCGGAGAACCAACCATGTCTTCCACCTTCTACGTCCCCAAGACCCTCATCTCACTCACAAATGCCATGCACACACTCATCTTTGTTGTGGACATTGTTTACCTAACAGTTGTAGATGATTGATTCTTCAATGGTCAGGATTTTGGAGCATCTTCGTTCTAGAGGATCCATGCTCATGAGCTTTCATATATCTGAGGCTTCAGATCTCCTTTGTTGTTCGTAAGTGCTCCATCATCTTCGCGGGCCTTTTAGGAAGGTTGAGCAACCTCACATGAGTCCAAAGGAGCAAGGTGGAGCATCGGGTACACTCATCAGAGCCCCAACTCCTTCCCTTCATGTGAATGGGCTCAGGTGGAGATAAAGGGCAGATATCGTCTGGCCAGAAGGATGAGATGACCCAGATGGAACACTAGCCTCTGCCTCGAGCCTATTAGCCTTGTTGGAACCGAAGCTGCTTCGAAGCCCCTGTGCCACCCACATGGCCCAAGCCTAATGTATCTGCCCGAACCACGGACCAAGCTGTGTGTGCATGCCTAGTGCATAAGGAGTGGGCCAATTTGCAATCGAGCACCACTGAATCTATAAAATTGTAACTCAGTCCCTCCATGGTGCATGCCTTACGTATGCGCCTGTGACTTTTTTGTATAATAGCCACATTGAATCTTCATTATTACATTTATGTCCCATGTACATGAGATATAATTAAATATAAGACCCATTCATGCCCCTTTGTTTGCAATGATTCATGTTATTTTAATTGTGTTTTATTTGCAATTCTACCATCAGACTATTTATGTAATAAGTTGAGTATTTGGACTCCAATTGAGTTGATTTCAATTTCATTATGAAGATATGTTGGACTCTTTATGTAATAAGTTGAGTATTTGGACTCCAATTGAGTTGATTTCAATTTCATTATGAAGATATGTTGGACTCTTTATGTAATAAGTTGAGTATTTGGACTCCAATTGAGTTGATTTCAATTTCATTATGAAGATATGTTTGCATGATGGCATTGATTGATCTCTGATTTGATATTTAAAATATTATCAATTAATTTGAGATGTATTAATTGTATTCTCATCATTATTGAATACCATGGATTTAATGTCACTTGATTTCGTGTACCAATTGGATTTTGAATTTATTTGTATGCATTCCTTGAGTTATGCATTTAATTCAGGAGCATAGTTTTTGCATTTATGGACATGTTTAGATTTATGTGCATTTTGTTCATTTTTGTCTTTATTTAACTTGCATTGAAAATTCAAATGAAAAAATGCATTCTCAATTTATTGTCACATATGTTGCATTGTTTTGTTGTTTTTTTCCTATAATCACTTGACACACACACACACACACACACACACACACATATAGGATTTAATTAATTATGTTGAGAGCTCGTGTCCTTGAGTTCGACCCTAGACTTTTCCAGGTTAAATATTTTAATCGAGACACTCCTTGCTGAGATATCTGGCTCGTTTGTGATTGATTAGTAATTGTATCACAATGAATACATTTTAAAATAGTCATTTTGCGATTCATCAAGCTCCCCATCTCGCCCGAGCCAGCCGCATGTCACTCCTCCACCCCTCCACGAACTCCTCGAGTGTGGCCATCAACACAGAAACCTCTGGCCATGATCCCCACATTTCTCCAATGATCGCCATCAGCACTCATCAATGATGATTAGCATCTCTCCTTCCACATGGCTCAAAGAGGAGCATCAAGAAGAGGTGATGATGGAGAAGAGGACAGCCCATGTGACACAAGAAGTACATTACCTTATGTCGAATGAGATGGAGAAAAACCAATGATCGTTGCACGGAGGTTCAACGGTATCATGTGGAAACCCTTAGGTTAACTCAGGGTAACTCCGTTTATCCCATGCTTTCCTAGATCAATCCTAGGTTGGAATTCCATCACAAATCAATGTGACATCACATCACATGCCTTATTCCAACCTCTCTACCAACCTTTATAATCATCCGAACAGCTACTATTCATTGAAGGTTACCCGCCCAACCCAGTAACCAAACAGCTAGTTTTTAAAAAGTTTAATGTAGGCCCAATGGCCCATGTTATTGTTGTGACACAAATAAAAAATTGTAATGAAAAAAGGGGAGAATATTGAAAACAATGAAAAAAAAGAGAATTAACCGACCAACATAAAAAAAGGGCACGTTCTTGATTATTTAGGTCCAATGAGCAACAATGTTGTAAGAGAAAAAAGAGAGAAAAAGAGGATGGCTGAGGGGGAAAAGGAACAAGCTATATAAAAATTTGAATGAGTTACTGAAAAAAGAGGGTCGAGCCAGGAAAAAAAGTGATAAAATTCTTTGTTTATATCTCTCACATGATATGGGAGAATAGGGGGAGATAGTGTATAAGAACGCCTCCTTATTTTGTATGAGATGCACACATGTGATCAATTATTTAAGAGGTTTCTATACTCAAAGATTTGAACCACTGAGTTTAATGTGGACCACATATGTCAAACGTGCATAGTAGATATGAAGAGATCCATACGAACTCCATAGTAGAGATCCCACTATCTGAGCAAGTATCGGAAAGGTCCGATGTGAGGCTCTCATTGAGATAGATCCATTGTAGCATATTCATGATATCGATGTCCTTTGTTCAAATCTTCATGTTGTTGCAACATTTACAGAGGTCTCTGTTGGAGAGATCCTTTTTTCAGTCCTTCATATCGAGAGCATTCAAGAGCCCATCAGTTGTGGATTCCCCAGTTCGCAAGCGCGAGAAGTTGTAGTGGAGGGTTTAGAGACGTATTTGATATATTTACTCTGCTTGTATGTGTTGAGTTTTATATTAACCAAGCTGGACATTCCATGCTCCAACTTAAGGAGGGTGTTGATATACTTGTGTATAATGGCATCTAGCGGTTTAGCTTTACATGGATGAGTGATGGGATTTGTTAAGTTGTTGGGACTTTAAATAGAGCCCTACACTTAGGGATGAAAATGGTCGGATATAGATGCAAATATAGGTGTTATCATATTTTTATCCTTTTTAAAATATAGATACGGATATGGATATATACGAATATGAAAAATGACAAATCATATCCTCAAAATACGGATGTGAATGTAAAATAGATATTTACTATTCGGATTCAATATTTGACAAACAAATATGCATTAAAATACGAATATTGGAAGTATCCTAATTGACTTATCTTATCTCTAATTATTAACCTTTTTTGTTCCTTGGGTTAAGGATGTACAATTTTCTTTCCAATTTCACTACTTGATAATCTAACAAACCGATCAATTTTTATTTTATCAAGAAAATAATCAACTGTATAAAAAACAAATGCACTATTTAGTTCCAATTTCACTACTTGATAATCTAACAAACCGATCAATTTTTATTTTATCAAGCAAATAATGAACTATATAAAAAACAAATGCACTATTTAGTATGGGTAAAATAATTTTAAATCAGTAATATGGTTACTTTATTTTAGCATGGTCTTGTATGATAAGTTTCATAGATTTGCAACAAAATGATTCACTTATACAACAACATATATATAATTATTAAAAAGCTTCCTAAGTCCCAACAATGGTAGTCTCTTAGATCAGAAATAAAAGGAAAATCAATAATAATGAACAATGAGGTGAGTCGAAAATAAGGAAGACATACAAAATAAGGCAAACACTAGCATGATGAATAAAGAATTTAGTAATTATATAAAGCACAAGGAATTCAAATTATAGATAACTTAGAGCATGAAAATAGTGCATTTGGTTTGTCTCCCATAATTATATGTTGTCTATTTAATTCTTTATAAAATCAAAATATTTGTATTTGTATCCTTTAAATCTTTTGTATATGTGTATCATATTTGTATCTATTACAATTTGGAGTATTATATTTGTTTTTGTATTTTTTCAGATGTTATATTCCAATACTTGTATTTTTCAAATGGAAAAAATGTCATCCATATCCTCTACATAATAGATGTGAATACGAACAATGTAAAAATATTTGCATCCATTTTCATCCATATCTACACTCCCAGCACTCGCTGAAATATCCTAATAAAAGATACAACCATTTGAGGACTTCTCGTGTGGTTTCATCATGCTCCTTGATAGCAGGGTTCCATGTATACCCATACTAAGGCATTAGTTATAAGTAGTCGATCACATTGGTTTAAACGATCTATCACTCCTAAAGACAACAAACTCACATGATGAATCACATTGTTTAGATTGACTCATAACAATATTTGCCAGCAAGGAGCATATCTTTTGATCAATCACTCCTATAAAGTGATCAATGATAATAATATTGGAATACCAGGGTTCTCTCCATGGATCCCATAGACTAATAAGAAGTGGTACATCTTCAAACAAACACGAAGATCATTAGCCACATGCAATGCTTAGTAGATACTTGGAGAGCCTCCACGAAATCCAAAACAACAAAAATAATTACCTAACAATCTCACAGATGGCTAGATTTTTTTCTGTCGAATGCAAAACAATATTTATAAGTCTACATGGATTCTTGCTTAGATCCATGTTGAAAGATCAGGCTATTTTTTACGTTGGTTGTCGACTACCTAATGCAACCCTTGCAAGAAGAGATTTGAACCCTAATCGTTTAGATGATAGGCAAATTGCACTACCACCAAGCCATGGAAGTGGTGCGACCAACTCCATCAAAAAAAGCTAAATGGGGTAAAGACAACTATTGAAAACATGCATGGAGTCCTATCTTGAAGGACAAGACCTTTGGGAGGTCACTAGTGTTGATGTCGTGATGCTGCCATCAGCAAAATAGGAGGATGCATTAAGGAAATGGAAGATCAAAATCAGGATGGCAATGCTTCTGCTCAAGGCGATGATCAAGGATGATATGATCAAGCCCATATCAGAATCCATTACTCCGAAAGAAGTTTTGATGCATTTAGCCACACAATTCTCATATAAAAATGATGCACGATTGCAATTACTAGAGAACGAGCTGATGACGCTCAAGCAATGACAAATGGCAATCACTCCATATTTTATAAAGGCATGATCACTCTGTTGTAATATCTCTCAATTAGATCTAGAGTAAAGAATTAGTGATCCATGGATGTGAAGAATTATTATCCATGGTTTGAGGTTTGAATATAGTGCATTTTTCATTGTTGTCTTCCAATGGCCACTCGGCCCATCTTGTTAATGTTTGAAAGTCTCTTAGCAAATCAAGAGACTTTATCTAAGCAAATAACCGGTATGTCAATAAAAGATGACGAAGAAGCAATGTTTAGTGTGTATAAACGAGAGAAACTGCAGGAGTTGCGTCAGAAAGATTCAACTCCTCAGTGTAAGTCCCATCCTCAAAAGAGCTTCAAGCCAATGAGAGCTTCATATGGCCGATCATATATTTCAAATGATTCTTTGTAGAAAAGAACAAGGGATGCTTCGTTTACAGAAATAAGTGATACTATGCACATGACTGCATGTTCCTAAAGAAGCCAATTGAAAGTAATATCGCAACATCAACTGGTCAATATGAAGATCCTTTAAAAGAAAATTGGGACGAGCATGCATATACAACAAGAGCATCATATGGGGATTTATCAAAAGATTGTTGGGATGAGGAGGCTTATACGACTGATGAGTCCGCGATTCATCATCTCAATATCTTGATCTTAGCAAAATTCCTGAGTAAATTCTCAAATAAATGTATATAAAATAAATAAATTAACAAAATGATTCTTGTAAATAAAACACACTAATTATTGTATATTAGATTGTACAAAATAAATTAACAATAAAAATCCGTAAAAAATTAAAAGAGTTTTTTACATGTAAATAGCCCAAAACTTCATGTATTTTAAATAATTTCATTTCAACTCCTTTTTAGCTAATTCTTTCTCTAACCTATTTAATAAAAATTTATATAAAAATATAAAAATACAAAATAAATTTCACCTCAAATAAACGCTCCTAGATCCCAAAGAGAAAAAGGCGTAAAGTCCAACTTTCCGGTCAAATTCCCGCTCCGTATGAACTCCAAATTTACCAAACTCACTTTTAAAGTTCAAGTTAGAAAATTATCTAACCAATGAAAGTAGTTTCATTAAAATCGAAGCTCATTTGCAAAAGTTAGATTTTGGGACCTAGATGTACATTGTATATTATGTCTATATTCATTCTTTTTTCATTTTTATTTTATTTTTCTTAATTACTAAAAAATCCAAAAAAATCATTGTTGTGTTGTATTTTACTTCTAGTATTTTATTATATTTTTTTGTTGTAAATATCTATTATTAAAAAGATAAAAAATATAAATTAGAAAAGTAAACAAAAAATGTGCATGTTGTATGTCTTCCTTGTAAATTCTCCACTATTTTTTCTTCATATTTTTATTGTATTTTAGAAGCATACTTTATATTATTATTTATTTTATTATTTAATTTCCATTCTCTACAATAGCCCCCCATTCAACTCCAACATTCCACCATTTTTTTCTAACCTCTAATTCAACTCCACCATCTTAATAACCTCCATTCTAACCTCCATTTTCTTTCTCTTTATATACATCTCATCCTCCTCAATTTGCACTTGATCCATCTTTATTTGAGGAGAGCCTATTTCCCGGAGTTGAATCGGTGATAGCGATGCAACCGCAATCGAGCGACGACAGCCCTCTCTCCGGTGAGATCCGTTGGTTTCTTGGCCAACTTCGCAGCCGCACCCGGAAGCTGCTCGAGCTCATCGCTCGCCGACGATTCGAGCGACGACCGTGCCCTCGTGAGCACATCATAGGCGACCGTCACTATCGTAGGTATATTCCCTTCATCTTGTCATCATTTTTTATCTTTGCATTTTTTCTAGCACATCACATTTCATATAATCCCCATTCATCATTAGTATCACCATCACCACCATCTTGCTCCTCTTCATCATCCTCCTCAACCATTTTCCCTTTTTGTATATATTCACTTTTGTTCTCTGTTTAAAAAATAAAAAAATTAAAAAGAAAAAACTAAAATAAAAAAACACACATCACTAACACTAAACAATTTCAAAAAAAATATAGAAAAAGCAAAAGCAGCAGCGTCGCCCGCAGCTCCCCCCCCCCCCCCCCCGCGGTAGGTCGCTCCTCCAGCCCGCGGCCATCGCCGCCTCCGCCTCCAAAGGCGCCTCCAGGCCCAGCTTCGAGCACCGCCCGCGGCCGTCGCCGCCCCGTGCTCCACCTCTGCGCTCCGAGTAGCAGCGCTTCTCCGCCAGGCCCGCACCGCCCGTGAGCCTCCTACGCCAGCCACCAGGCCCGCCGCCCCGCGCGCGGCGGTGTGCCACTCTACCGCCCCCAAGTCCACGGTGAAGAAGACGAAGGTTTACTTTATTATTTTATTTTATTTTACTTTGTGAAAATTGGATGTTTGCTCTTTTAAGTTTCCATTATTACCAAAAGGTCCTTGTATATAGTTTGTGTTGTTCATGTTTAATCTATTTTGCATTGATAACCCATTGTTCATGATTTAATTTGGACCTCATTTTTGGATCTTTTATTCAATGAAAAATAGCACGTTGTTGAGCAACAAGTTACCTACCATCTGAATATTTATTTGCGTTTCTGTGAGTTGTGGGTAATTAATTAAAATTGTTTAACTAAAATATTTCATATTTTACCCAATATGTACTTTTAAATTTATATCTCACTCACTATTGCTCCGAAAAATCCATAAAAATTTAAGTTGTTGCCTTGAAATGTGTTGAATTGGTATCCAAATATCTTTTAAATTGGAGTTGTCTTGTGCCTAAAATAAAATGTAGAGTGATTTTAGTAATTGATTTTTATATAAATCCAGACATCATATTTTTACAAAATTTCAATTCTTCTGGATTGTTTGTATAAATATCTATTTGGGATAATTTGCTCTCTGGCTAATATGACATTATGGATTTATTAGGATTTAATTACTCACAGTCACTCTGTTTTCACTAAAAAACATAAAAAATTCATATTTTGTTAAAAAATTCCAAAAAAAATACTATATTCTCATTTCATCATGTTTAACTTCCACTGTTTTTTCGTAATTTTTTCATTCTTTATGTGTGAAAAATTGCATAAAAACCCATAAAATGTGTACATTTTTAATTGTTGCATTTTAACCCATAAAATTCCAAAAAAAGATGTCTTGCATACATCACCGGATTACAATTCTAAGAAAAATATAACTTGGCTAAATTGAACTTATTTTCTATTAAAATTAATTTGGCTAAGTTTTCTTAGTAACTTAATTCACCTGCATTTGCATTCTTTTGCATAAAAAATATAAAAAATATCTAGTTCTTAATTTGTGAATTAACTATAAAGTTGTTCCTTTGCCTCCCTGTGTTCGACCCCGGACTTGCCCGAGATATAAATTAAAGCCGAGACACTCTTCACGGAGATCTTCTCTCGGTTCTGAACGAATCACTAAGTACGCGTACTACAACGTGTGCAAATTATACATCGTATTCAGTGACTCGTCAACGACTATCACGCCGTATGAGGATTTATCAGAAGATGATTGGGATAAGGAGGCTTATATGATGATCGAGCAAGAATATGAATTGACTTTTGATGGAGCATCATCCTAATGGTCACTACGAGACGATGTGTTACCACATACGAGGATTTTGGAAGATCAACTAGAAGAAAATCAAGGGAAGCTTCCACAAATAAAAGGTGGCGCTAAAGAAAAGGATGATGAATTTCCTAAGACTACAAAGAAGACAATCAGTCCTTGAGAAAGTGGAGTTTCTCAAGAAACTCCAGAGGAGTCTCATCCTACTTAGCATGAGATTGATGAAGATTCAAGTATATCGTTCCAAGGATGTACCATACTCCCTAAGCCTAATTCCAAGTATGTTAATGGTGTAGTTGCTAAAGATGAAGGGTTGCAAGAACCCACTGCATATGAAGAAGTATCGAAAAGTCAAGAACAGAGAAATGTAAGGGAATAAGAAATCGAGATATGACAAGAGTATCGAGCATGGACTTTTCCTAGTCCAAAAGACATCAAGCCAATATCTTGCAAGAAGGTTTACAAAGTTGAAGACACATCCAGATAGAATTATCAAAAGATACAAATCTCAACAAATTGTCTAAGTATTCTCTAAATAGAATATGGTATGGACTATGATAAAACATTTGATCCAATTACGAAGAAGATTGCAGTAAGACTTCTACTATCCTTAACAGCTAGTAAAACATGGAGGTTGTGGCAAATTGATGTGAAGAATGCCTTTTTTACGAGGAAATTGATCGAGATAGTTATATGGAAAAATCCAGAGGATTCATAGATACGTAGAACCAAGGACATTTGCAAATTAAAGAAGGCATTATATGGTTCGAATCGAGGTGTGGATTTGACCTAGCATGCGAGAAGTTGGTCTTGAAGGGGAGTCTTGAAATAAAAAGATACCACTAACTTCTCTTGTTTCTAGAAATTTCTTGAGTAAATAATTACTCATAGTTTCTAGATTTCTCTAAAGAAGATAAGACTCCATTTTCTCTAGAGCTTTCTAAAGTGAAGGATACTCTAAAGTCTTCAACATCAATTATCTAGAGATTTCCATACTTTTCACGGCCATTGAAGCACTAGTACAAATAGGCCTTCGGAACCCTTGTTTGGAGGAACCAAGGAAAGGCATCCAAGCAAGGAAGCTAGCAAATTAATCCAGTGAAATATAAAGTGAACATAACCACCAAGCAAGTGAGCAATAGAGAAAATTGAGGGTTGTGTTGTTATGTCAAGTGAGTGCAAGTCTTGTTAGGGAGTTGAGTGGTTGATTTGTATTGTATTTTGGAGTAGCATTATATAAACCATCATCTTGATATGAGTCAAAAGTTCTACAATATATAAGCTTAAATCATACAGTCAAGGTTCAGAAAGTCGGTATGCGGTATCCGTTCGGTCAGGCGGTCTGAAGCGAGTAAGCGGATATGCGGAAGTATATGCGGAGTATGCGATTTGTATTATTTTAATAAAAAATTAAAATAAAAACAATAAATTCAATTATTAGATATCTATGTTCGAAAAAATAACAATAGATGAAATATAATGCATGGACTTTTTAGTACGACATGATTTAAAGTAAAGCATTTCAAAAATATAAGAATAAAAAACTATTATGAGATATAACAATAATAAATCAATTTTTGTTAGAAACATGTTTTATATTGTTATAAAAATTAACTAAATGAAATTAGATGTTAAGCATTATATTTCAATCGAATTACTAATTGAATCCCTTTTATCAAGTGTTAATGAGATGATTGTTGCAGAAGATATGAACAAATGAGAAAAGTATTGAATTAATAAAGCAAATGACTCATAGATATATTTTTCACGAAAGAAGATGTATCAGATTCTAAAACTAAAATATATTGAAATCAAATAAAATAAATAAGGAGAACAGGCAGTATTTGAACCCATTAAATAAAAATAAAATTTTATTTTTTTCGGAAGCAACGTAAAAATATATTCTATAAACAGTAACAATTAAATAAATGACATTTATTTTTTACATAGTATTAGTAGTAGTTGAATCTTGAATAGCAACAACAACATAAGATAAAGCGTGAAGGGAGGGGGTCTATCTGAAAAGGCGGCCGAATATGCGGCCACATATGTGGTTTAGTCGGCCGCATATGCGCCAAAACCGCATATAGACCGAATATTGTATATGCGGTTCGGCCCGATCACTGCCTACGCATATGCGGCCGCATATGCAGCCTCCTGGCCCGCTTTTCTGAACACTGCATACAGTCATGATTATGTTTAACAGTTTACTTTCAGAAGTTCATTGATATTCGCAACTTTTCACATCTGATCAGAACATCGGTTTTAAGTCCTACCCTTGATGAGGCCTAGTTCTGCAACTTTTTACGTATATATAATATCTACACCAGACATGGTTCTGTTGATATGTCATTTTACATAACAAAATCCATAAATCAAACCATAAGAACAAATCAAATGAATTACAATATATCAGCGATCTATACCGATCCCATAAGACCGATCCCTTATCATTGAGGTAGCACCAAAATTTGCAATGCCAAACCAAATAGAAATAAATTTTGCGCAAGAGAATCGTAAGGAAGCTACCATTATCATTTCAGAGAAGACACCACCATCTCCTGCTTCTCTCAATCCGAAGTTCTTGATTAGCATCACTCCCGATAGATCTATGTAGATCGTGAGGATCCCGCACCACAAGGTGTCTTCTAGTTTGTGCATTCACGTGAGAATTCTGGAGCCATGCCGCAAGAACAATACCAATGATACCAGCAATCGGAGCCACTACATGATAAATCCATCCCATGTCGATACGATGCCTATTCAATCTTCTCTCTTGTCCAGAATCCACTGAACTGCCTCGGTTTTCATCTTGCTGGATGAATGCAAGAGGCTCATGGTCTTCTAAATCACTGGATGAAGGGGAAGAAATTTCACCATCAACGATCTGTTGCTGAATTGCTTCGATGCTACTTCTAGCAATAATGTTCCTTCTCCCTTCTTCATAGTTAAGATCATCCGTTGGTAGCTCATATCGGCATAGAGGGCAGGAGTTCCTCATGGACAACCATGGGAGTATACACGCTGGATGGTAGAGGTGTGAGCAAGGAAGCTGGTTAGCGGAAATTCCTGTTCGTAGAGAATCCTTGCAGACTGCACAGAGTAAACTGCCATTCTCATGATCCTTCGATACCCGAATTAGGGGCAGATTTTCGATAAAGAAAGCAGCTGCGGGAGGAGCCCCTTTTCGTGAGGTATCATTCTCCGCAAGCTGTTCGAGTAGCTCCTCAAAATCTCTTGTATCAAGATAGCCACCGGAGTTGCCAACATAACTATGTAATCGAGAATCGTCCAGATCAATGATGACATTAGGATAATGTCCATCACCCCCATTTTGATCAACACTAAGGTTGATTCCGATGCGGCTTACTGGACTGCCTTCTACTCTTTCTACACCAGCTACTTCCGATACCATATCCTCATCATCTGAGCCCCACTGAGACATCGAGTCAATATCACTGTCTATATTGCTTCCATCTTCCATTTGAACATACATATCTCCACACATGGTATTCTGTCTTTGCATAGAAACATCGGAACCAGCTTGGATATCACCAAAACTAATGCTAGAATCACGTTCTTCGCTAAGAGTGTCAGCATGATCATAGCCACCATCGAAAAGTGATTGCTGCCACCTATTGTTATGAGGACAATATCGTGCCATACGACTTCGTCTCAGTAGATCTAGCATCTCAAATAATTGGTCCGACAGACCATCTTCAATTGACTCCAAGCTTCCAGTGTGGAGGCCCCTCTGTTGTCTTCTTTGACTTGCATCCATGGTAGATGTATGTCCATGAATTCTATCGGCCACAGTGAGTTCACAGTCTCTACAAATAGATACTTCTTCAAACTCTTCATTTGTTTCACTTTCTGGTGGAACAATTACGTTACAGAAAAAACATCGAGCATCAGGCGTGGAAAAATCACAGACGAAAACACTTGCAAGATCCACATCTCTCATTTCACCTGTGGGCTGTGTGACATGGAATGCTTGTTGGGTCTCAGAATCCATCTGTACTTCATAAAGAACAGCAGTCATTTAATTAGCCGGCGACTTTGTTTTTCTCATTAGCAAATTTTGGCAACTCAGTGAAGCATATCAAAGTTGCAGCTATCTAGAAATATACGCAACAGCGACGAAAATTAGAAATCCTGATCATGAAGTCTACTAGGATGTTTCTTTTTGAACGATTGAGGATCTAAGACCCAAAGAACTCAGCACTGAATAGAATCTGGACTTTTCTAACCAACACTTGATGGCAAAATTAAGGATACTCATATGGCGAGGTTTGGTTGCAGATTTGCATCACGAATTGTAAGTATATATGCAACTCTGTACTCGGACAGCAAATTGTTATCAAAACATGCTACACATCATGATGAGAGACAACACAAACAAGAACAATGTATACAATCAGAGAACATTCTTTAAAAGCCCGAAGAAAAAATACCGAATAATGAAAGAAATTCGACTATGATGGAAAACAAAGAGGAGAGAACAGATCACGCAGCCTGCGATATCTGGCAGCATGCCTTCAAAGATGTATGCAAGTATGAAATATACTCAAAACCCACACACTAAAATGAAAATATGTAAACTATCATAGGCAGATCTTTCTAAATGGAGGAATGTCATACTGCAGATCCTAATAAAAATTCAAAAACCGTTCAGCTGAAATTAACGAGAATTCAACATGTAGTATGAAATCTTTAGGGTCGAAAAAGATAGCAAAAATTGGGCATTAAATGCAAGAGAATCCAGCTCTAACGATGCTGCTGAACACTAAAAGCATCAAATCTAACTCATTTAATCTGCATGACCAGCTGGGACAATCCTTGCAGGGAATCAAAATAAATCAAATTCCACATAATTGGCATAAATCCGAGGAGGATTTCATGCATGCACTGAAAATAATAAAACGACCAATAAAAGTTAAAACTGGAAGATATCCTGACGCAATTCCTCTTCCTCCACTGATTCTCCTTAACATCCACAAACCACCCATTGAAATTTCTTGATAAAGAAGCAGCCGCAACAACAAGAGAACAACAAGAAATGATATTTTTGCCAACCAAGGAGGGATCTTTTTTGCCAGAAGAAGAAGTCGCAACAACAAGAACGATAACGAGGAACAGATAACTACTTGCACAGTAAAATCTAAAAATCGAGAGACGTGAAGACGGCATCTGTTCACCTTGTTGTGGTGGGGAACCGGAGCTTCCGAGAAGCGAGAGGTCGCGTAAATCTCCAAGTTCTTGCTTTCACGTGGCGGCCATGGCTGTGTGCTCAGCTCTCATCCTCCCACCAATGATATTTTTATATTGCTGTTTCGTTGATATGAGGACTTTGGTTTACAGGTCAGAAAGAGAGGTTGCTATGTTTCTCCCTCTAAAATACCCCTGGGAATTTGCAAGGCAGCCCTTGACTTTATTCCATAGAAAAATTGCAAGTATGACCCGCCGTCGATGATGCGATTATAATTTGATTTGTAAAGTTACTCCATTTCATGAGTTTACTCTACTAGGCATATCCATCCTTGAGTTGATCTAACAAACACAAATCATATAACTAAATATAACTAATCTAGTGAATCATAGAGTTAATCGAATTGTGGATATAGTTGTCCTCCAGATGGATAGGGGTGTGACTAGTGACTTTCTTACCTGTATTATTGTATTTATGATACTTTCAATGTAGTCACATGTCTAATACTCGCGAAGTGTGAGAGTATATTATGAGTTATCGAGATAAATATATGATAATTCTGATTTAAGCATTTTGAATTATTGTGAACGGGTATGCTTGGATTCGTATCCAAAAAGTTGTCATGATCAGTTTTCTCCGATAACTGATTACGGACCTAAGCCTGAGACAAGACAAATGGTATCTGAGCAGGTTCGCTTTGATAGTAGAAATGACAACCATGGGGGGCCTAAGCTTGGAGCGTGGAGCCGTCACTAAAATTGTGAATAAGTGTTGGATCATGTCAAAAGGAGGATGTTGTGATCATAAATTGGGTGGGGGATGTTGTAATGTCACCAAAACATAGTCCTCAAGGACGAAGACATAAATTTCTTCTTGGAGGGCAAAATTATTTAAATATTATTTATTTAATTTATCTTGTCATATTATTATTAATATATAGAGAGTCGATCCTCCGTGAGAGTGGATCCTCCATTGTAACATGGGTTACAATAGAGTTGTTGTAATTCGCTTATTATTTGCGAATTTGTTTCAAAAAATCTAATATCATAGATTGAATCACCTATTAATGTTATGCATATTCTCCAAATTTTGCTCAAATATGAGGTTATTTGCTATTTAATATCAATGGTTAAAAGTATGGTTCTTTTTTAGCTAGGATTTAAGCTGCTTAAATGTTGATTGGACATATGACCACTAAGAAAAAATGGAAATGACATCATATTTGAGCAAAATTTAGAGGATAGATAGAACAATCACTGCAAGAAAATTGACCTAAGGCAACGAATAATTTAATATACATTGTCATATCTTCCGTAGTTAAATATATATCAATGAATATTATTTATTGCTTGCTTCTTTAAATTCGCAACGAATAATGGTATTCGTTGTTATATTCCTCGCAACGAATCATATAACAACGATTATTCCTTGTCGTTTTCTTCTAATCATTGCTAAATATGACAACGATTGGCGTGAATTTTAACTATAATTCAATGAAAAAATCATTGTTATATGGACCTTTAACAACGAATATGATATTCGTTGTTAATTACAAGTACAAAAGATCATTTGTCAACGAATAACATTCGTTGTAATATCTTTAACATCGGAAGATATAGCAATGAATATTCAAATTATTCGCTGCCTTAGGTCTAATTTCTTGTAGTGAATAACGGAAAATTCAATCTATAAGGTTGGATGTATGAAAAGGAATTCAATCTATAAGATGATAGTTTAACAAATTTGTAATTGATTGGCACTAATATTTAGAAGATCTTTTTTACAATTGCATTTGAAAGTGATTCTAAAATGTAATACACCATGTGTAATAGTATGCCATATTATCTACACAAATTTTTATATATATATTAATAAGATATACACATATAGATTTGATGATATAAATAACCATATATTTATACACCAAAAAATATGTAACCATATCTATTTTCAGATCCAAAAAATGAAAGAGATATCCCCGTTCATATATGTATTTGTAAAGGAAATAAAAATAAATATCCTTATTTGTACCTATATACTTGTAACACCCATACCTCAAACATAGTCTCACATCTAAAAGCTCACGAAGTGAGAAATGTGGATTATGAGTGGTGGAGAATACTACTTGAAAACTTGAGCTTAATCATTTTGGGTGGTTGTCGACAGGTTTATTTGGGCCCGAACCCAAAAGTTGTCAGTGTTGATTTTCTTCGATAACATGCTGGAGACCTAAGTCCGAGACATTAAAAATGGTATCAGAGCCAATTTCCCTCTGATAGTGAAAGACTACCCAAGAAGTGGAACCGCCCTACAAAGAGATACGAGGAAATGGCTACCATAGCCAAGGACGTTACAATACTATAGTAAAAATACATATCCGTGATCGCTTAAAAATGAACAATCTGGACATATATTATTATATCCTATCTAGTTATACACAACATGTAAATGTTAATCATTAATTATTGTAATTAGATCATATATTGATTTTTTTTGTTGAGATATGGAGGACTATTATATATAATATACACATTTTAATTATCAGATAATGTAGTTGGATTATATATACTATATTTAAACAAATGTATATGTATTTTGATTGGGAGCGAGGGGCCAAGCTCCCCCCCCCCCTCCCCCAAACCCCCACTCCTATCAATGATAGTCCTGCATCTAGAACTCACAATTATGAAAGTGGATTATGAGCGTAGTTATCAATATGTGTATTTGGTGGACTCGAACCTAACAAGTGTTAGGATCGATTTTCCTCAACATCGATTTGGAGATTCAAGCTCGGAACGTTACAGTATTAATTAAACAATATCCTATTGTAGCTTAGAATGAATGAAACCTATTTTGATCATTTTCTCTAAATATGCTAATGACACTCACATAAAAGATTATAACTCTAAGTACCAATTTCGATATATTATAAGCCAAACTAAATATATTTTTTATGAGGTGTTTATTTTCGTGTAGTATGTTTTTTAATGTTGCAACTAAACTTACTTATACTCGCATTTAACTATTAATTACAGCCTATTGTAGTATGTTTTTACAAGTAGCCGTTGCTCTCGTGCTTTGCACGAAAGATTATGTTAAAATAATATAAATTGATATTTTGTACTATGTAACCTTTCTAATTTTAATAGAGCTATATTACATCTTTTACAATTTTACATGTACAATATTAATCCTTTTGTTTGATATTAATATTTAAGTTATACAGGTTCATTTTCTACTTCACCGTTAAAAATTAAAAAATGCAATCATGTCATATTTTTTCATATATTTTTAATGTAAGCAAGCTTGAATCTACATTTTATACTCTACAAGATTTAAATTATATGCTACACCAGCAAGCCAATAGTAAAATATAATCATTAAACCAACCAAACTTGGATGTATGATTACAATTAGATTTAAAAATTAACTCTCGTGTGAAACCAAATAAAATATTAGCATACATGTAAAAGGAATCAACACACGAACTGTATACATGTAAATAGACAAAATAGAATGATATTTGTATAATATTTAGAGGGACGTCAAAAACACAAATATTTGGAACGCTAAAAAGGTAATTATTTATTGGAAATATATGTAGGGTATATATGGAATTATGTAGGGTATAAAGGAGGGACATATAGGTTACAAAATAATGTTTATAGAGTATGTGTACAATTATATAAAGAGGAAAATTGGGTGGGGGTTAACTTGGTTACCCCGTTATATTTTCCTATTTTTTTATTTTTTAAATGAATTCGTGGGTTTCCATCATTATATTCCTATATTATGTTATTCAAGTTTCATATGAAACAAAGACTCGTACAACATCCATCTAGACGTTAATTAACAGTCGTTGAATTGTTGAGATCGTCCCCATCTGGATGGAGGCCGTAGGAGTCTATATTTCCCATGAAACTTGAATGGCATAGTATAGGGATGTAGTTATCAAAATCCATGGAGTTATTTTTTCGAAAAAAGGTAAAAAAAATAGGGAAAATGAGGCGGAGGATCCAAGTTAGCTCCTCATGACTAGGGATGAGCATTGGGTTGGGTCGCCCGACCCAGACCGAAGTCCAGCCCAAAAAGTCTTGCCCGGCCTATGCCCAAAGGAATATCGGGTCGGGCTTGGGCCCAATATTTAGGCCTAATTTTTTTGGGGACGAGCTCGGACTTGGCTCGGCCCAGCTCGACCTGGCCCAAGGGCCCGGTCCGAAAAGGGCATGAAACCTTTCTCACATCCTACATGTATGAAAGCTCCCACCTATTTCATGTGCACTCTCTTCTTGTATCATGTCTCATACAATGTTTATAAATCAAGAAAGTCAGGCGTGTGACATGAGTTGATGATCAATGTATTTCAATTAAGAATTATTTTTCCTTAATTAGTCTTTGGTTTAGATTCTTTTGATTATTCTTGAATTTGTTAGTATTTATTTTTTTCAATCTAAATATTTTCTATTATTGTACATTTACCCAATATGGACTTTATGCTCATTTTTTAACATGTCGGATCTTGTGCACCCGTTATTGTTAACTGGGTAAGTTTGATTCACTCTTTCAATTTCTATAAAATGAGAGACAACCGTGGTATCTAGCATTGACTGCATGTGTGTAAAATGAGAATTTCGGATTTGGTGGAATTGAATTTTAGTTGTTTCACAAGTAATATAGTACATATTTTAAACAATTTTAGCTTGTGTAACTTGAGTTGAGATTAGCTTGAAACAATAGAGTCAAAGTTAATAATATCTAATTGGGAGATGAGCTAGCCCGGCCCAAGCCCAGCCCAAGCTCGGCCCAAAGGAATTGGACCGGGCCTGGGCTTGAGCCGAACAAAAAAAATTACGGGCCTAAGCCTGACCCAAAGTCCGAATTTTTTAAACAGGCTTAGGCCTGAGTCCTTCAAAGCCCAGCCCATGCTCATCCCTACTCATGATGCAGCACCATCTAATCCATATATATAATAAAATATATCTTATGTAAATACTAAAGGTCTACAAGAATATCTATGTATTAAAAGAAAACCTTATCTCATCGTGTCAACATCTAAAGGAAGATAAATTATATAATTAAAAATTAGACTATTTATTCATTTCAAACACCTCTCTTACAAAATCACCCAAAAATATATATAATATTATTTGGTATCATTCAAAAATATATAAATATTATTTAGTTGAATGGAAATTTTCTTATTAATTTTCAAAACACATAAAAATAAAATCTGGGGAATTGAAATAACGGCATCAATAGAATTTTATAAGACATTTTCGTTCTAAATGACAATCTTCCTATAATCATTCGAGGTACAAAAAATCAAAATTTTAGGACTCGAATCGACAATGTTATGAAAAATATCATGCATATAGTTTCGCACACTAGTTTAGGCATTAGTCGAAGAATCTCAAGTTTAAACATTGATCACTTCACATACCGTAGGATATAGCCATAATACAAAATCTAAGTCGTGTATCTCTTAGTAATCTAAAGATTTATTGCTTAATCACACAATTTGATAATTTATGTAAACGAAATCATTTGCATTGAAGTACAGAATGTCCGTAACCTGAAAAAAAATGCAAATTCATACAATCGGAATTAGAATCAGAGACCATGCACCAACTAGGGTCTCAATGCAACCATTACATAACGTTAGACCTGGCCAATTGGATGGAATCCCGTTCGTCCAAACCGCTCATGGATCGAGCTTGAGTCAAAAAAATATGAATGAGCTGATCCAGCTTGATCTATTCTTTGGCACGCCCATCAGATGGGTGGGCCATGTACATGTGCCAGAAAGCTTAGCCCGACTCGCAAAATCAAAATCCATATTAAAAACATATTTTGTGTATATTTAATATAATATACTTCAAAATTTTCTTTTGCATTATTAAGGTTACATTATTATTTAATAATTTACATTTTAGATAACTATGGGCGAACACACATAGATTAAGGGGGGCACATGCCCGCCTAACTTCTCAATTTTCCCTGTTTTATCTCATTAAATATTAATATAAAAAGTGGCAATGTGAGGTTGTGCCCCCGTCACTCGAGAATTAGGAATTAAAAATCCACTTGGGTCCATTTGTGGCCCAACATCCGTGAATTTAGGATTGGAACTATGCCCTCCATCTAGGGATGCCAATGGATAAAGACATATTCGTATCCGATCTGCCACCATATCTGTTATATAAAGTTTTTGACATATGTATCTGCATTTGCTTTAAAATGGATGCAGATATGGATATCACTTTGATATTTACAAACATCCTTATCCTTGATCATATATCCATTTTAATATATAAATATATTTATAAATTTATTTTTAACTATATATAGCATAAATATATACCTTCTTTCAACATATTTGGCATAATTCTTTTGATATAAGCCTAGCTAGTTTATGTATATCACATGTTTTCCATCCAATTCATTTATATTTAAGTTAGTCTATTGTGTATTTCAAATGTTATCTGTATGTTATCGGTATTCGTTTTACATCATTATCCATATTTTAAGGATATGATAAAATAATTAATACCTATCAATATCCGTGCTACATTGTATTTGTATTTAAAATGGAAAAGGTTCCTTCCTTTCTTTAGATCCGAATGTACCACGCAAAGACTAGGAGCATGTCTCTGTATCCCTGGCCTCATTCCCCCACAGATCCACTGCATCGTTTGCACCATTACACTCAATCATTCGCAGACATATTATGCATGTAGTTTATTATCATGGCAAGATTTAGTCTCACACAAATCAATATGGCATCACATCACATTCCTTATTCCAACCCCCCTCCAACCCTCGTAATCATCCAAACAGCTACTATTCACATGATGATGTCTCAACGCACACCATCTCACTAACCAAACAAACCCTAAGGGTGTGTTTGGTATGCGGGTTAGGGTGGGTTAAACTGGTAGAGGATAACTCGTTTTTGTGATTTGGTGTTTGGATAGAAGGTTAAACTGGGGGTGGGTTAGAAATAAATTTGTTGTGATATGATTGTATTGAACTTTGAAAAAGTGAGTAGTTATTATGATGTGATTGTATTGAAGTTGGGAAAAGTAAGTAGAAGTGGGGTAGTTTATAATTTTTATATGATATGATGGTATAATATATTATTTTTTGATGAAATTAATTATATAAAATTGATTTATTTAATTTTTAAAAAGAAATAAAGTAGGATCCATGCATGAGAGAGTGGAAGTGAATTAAGGGGGTAAAGTCCCCAAAGGCTCCCGAACGGCCCCTAAGGCTCCGTTTGGTTGCAGGGTTGGACATGATTGGGTTGGGATGGGGTACTCCTGTGAATAGTAAACTGTGAAGAGGATTGGGAGGGTTGGAAGGAGGGGTACCCCAGGTTGGGCCAACCCAACCCTGCCCAACCCTGCAACCAAACAGAGCCTAAGGATCCATTTGGTTGCAGGGTTGGGCAGGGTTGGGTTGGCCCAACCCGAGGTACCCCTCCTTCCAACCCTCTCAATCCTCCTCACAATTTCTATTCACATGGGTACCTCAACTCAACCCAACCCTGTCCAACCCTGCAACCAAACGGAGCCTAAGAGTATTCTTTCCATAATTAAACTAACTATTATGAGAATTAAATAATCAAATAGAAAATCGATCCTTGCAACTTTTTTAAATTTGGAAGTGATTAAGTTTAAGTTTATTATATTCATGGACAACTTATTACTCTCAACTTACTTACATGAGTTTTTCATGCAAGAGTATTTACAAGATGATATTATAACATTCATAACCACATCCATCGGGATCATTTGGTTGCGAGGTTACCTCAGAGTAACCTGCCATACCTCCAGTTCTACGACTACATGCCTAGGTTAGAATTACTTATATGGATCCCATAATTTCTTTGTTATAATTTTTTTAACCACGTTCAAATAAAAAAATAACATCAAAAATATATTATAATCATAACAAAAATATAACACATAATCAATGCGACATCACATCACACTTATCATTCCAACCCTCTTCAATCCTCTCAACCATCTAAACATCTACTATTCACAGGATGATACTCCAATCCAGTCCAACCTTGTTACTAAACAGGCTCCTAAACATGCATTATTTTTTGAATTATGCCTATGTTTAGAAAAAAAGAGTTTCTAAATGTGGAGAAAGTATAGTTCACGGATTAACAAAAAGAGCATGAATAGGGATGTCAGTGGGTCAGGTTTGGGGCAGGTATCAATATTCTCAAATCCATATCCATTTATAAAATCGATACCCATACATTTCTATTTATTAAACGGGTAATTTCTAATGGATACCCATATACCCATCGGATACCCGTATACCCAATGGATACACATATCTTCAACATGGAAAATCTTACATTGTTTATAAACATAGACAAGATTTTCGGAAATAGATGAAATATAGTGAGATAGTGTAATATGATGATACATAATAATATGCAATATGTAGGAAATATTAAAGATTTATATACATTTAGTGTTTGACTCTTTTAGGTTGATAGTTTTTATTTATTAAAGATATAAAAAGTTAGTTGAATATGAAGAAAAGGATGAATAGGAGAAAATTGAGCCAGATGTTATACATGTAGATCGGTACCTATCAAATATGAAATGGATTTGGCTACTTTGACTAAAATGTAATACGCAAATGTATATCTATATATATATACATATACATATATATTATTCGGATTTGGGACGGATACTCACAAGGCAATCCCAAATCCATACACATACTCGTATGGGTAGTCAATTCAAAATCCAAATTTATCCAAAAATAAATAGGACGGATTTTGGATCCTTAACAAAGTAGATTCGGATCCAATAACCAAGGAGTAGAGCTAAATTGACGTCCATAGGAATGGACTAATCAATTTTGGGTGATATTTCCAATAAAGAGTCGGAAATTACCATGGATCGAAAATCCAAGTGCATGGTGGCTAGCTTTGTGTTTTGATACTTGTGCAAAAAAGTGGATGTGAAGAATTCGATGGACATTGTATTTCTTATATCAGATACTTGCAAATGCACGTGTATAGAAAATATTATCCGCACCCATCAAAAAAAATATTATCCGCATTAGGCGTAGCTTGTCCTGTCCTACGTGCAAGTTGGCGAATGGTCACTATGGGCCACAAAGATTGGATGAGGTAACATCACTTTGTATCCATACTTTATTTGGAATTAACCGATAACATACCATGTGACATACAAACGAACACTGATTTCGCCCATACCCGATTTGTTTTAATCAGTTTGTTGCCTTGGTTGATGATATGCTATATGGACGTATTCGATTATCGAGGAAAATTGACTTTTACAACTTGTTGAGTTTAAATAAGATTTACATCGATAACCAACCGAATTGCTTACCATGTTCCCTATGTTACAACATTCCCCATTTACATTCATATAAATAGCACGATCCAGACTTGGATCCCTTCAGGTGACCTTTTCCGTTATTAGAGAGAATCCGCTTCAATACCATTTGTAACATCACAAGTTTAGATCATGAAACTTATTATCGAGGAAACCCCTGACACCTTGTTGGAGATTGATTCGATTGGATCCGTTGACAACACATATAAAATGCTTAAGCTCAAGTTATCACGTAGTAATCTTCCTAACATTGATCTTTCCTTTATGTTTAATTATAGTGGCTGGTGTTTCATTAATTTTAGTTCATCTGAAGCGTTAGTTTTAGCAACTTCTAAAGCATTTCCGTTACATTGTCTAACAAGATAGATACACACTCAACATGTGACTTTCCATTTTTAGCATTATAAAAATTTTGGTCGATAAACCAATCATCAACATCAAAGAAGGAGTCAAACATCCTGGACGAGGTAAAGGCAACGGAATCTGCCTTGTCGATGGTCAATGGCGCCCTTGGAGTCGACCCGCCTTGCCTAGCTGGAACTCGACATCAAGTCTCACCACATGGGTCTGGATAGCGATCTCGAATCGGCTTGGAAACAAATAAGGCGTGTTGATTGGCTTACCCTTGGCGACCGGAATACCAACTTTTTCCATCTCTCTGCCAAAGCACGCATCGCCAGAAATTCCATCCCCTACCTCCTTTCTAGCGATGGCCGCTGCTTGGACAAGCCGTCCATGGTGGCCGAGGTGGCTGTGGAATTTTACAGCGACCTTCTAGGCCCGGCATCCCCCCGTACCCCTCTTCTCCCTCCCCCGATTCCAAAAAAGATACTCTCCTGCGCTGGATGTGCGTGGTTGGAACGGCCATTCGAGGAGGCTGAGATTCTCGAGGTTGTGAGATCCATCCCCCCATCAAAAGCACCCGACCCTGATGGGTTCAATGGGTCTTTCTTCAAGCATCATTGGAACCTCGTCAAGAGTGACCTCTGTGAGGAAATTGAATTTCTCTACCACGATGGAGGGTCGATTAAGCACCTGAATCAAACCTTCCTGACCCTCGTTCCCAAGGTCTCCTCCCCAAATGTGCTCACGGATTTCCGCCCGATCTCCTGTTGCAATGTAATATACAAGATCTTTGCCAAGCTACTTGCCATGCGCCTAGCGATCATCCTCCCTCAAATTATCTCCCCTAACCAATCAACCTTTATTAAAGGACACACAATGGGTGACAGCCTGCGGCTCGCCCAAGAAATTATGCTGGGCTTTGACAGAAAGGCGTCCATTAATCAGGCATGCCTCAAGATCGATTTGACAAAAGCATTTGGCTTTATAGAGCACGCTTTTATTCTTCAATGTTTGGCGGGTATGGGTTTTGGGGACAGATGGGAGTCCTGAATCGAAAGCTGCATATCCACCGCCACCTTTTCGGTGTGATCAACGGATCCCCTCATGGTTTTTTCCATGGCACGAGGGGGCTGCGCCAGGGGGATCCCTTAAGCCCCCTCCTTTTCGTGGTGGGAATGGAGTCGCTAACTGCCTTGGTGGACGCCTATGTCAACACTGGTGCCCTCAAGCCACTCAGTTGGGGGCGTCGCTTCGTCCCAACGCATCTCACCTATGCCGATGATCTTATCTTCTTCTGCAAGGCTACTTCACGCTCCCTCATGGAAGTTAAAGATTTGTTGAACGAATTCCTTTGTATGTCGGGCCTAGCTATGAATGCCCGAAAGAGTAAGCTCTTTCAGCCTAAAAAAGCCCCCGCTGATTTTGGACTGTGTCTGCGGCTTGGGATGCTCCGCCACTCTCTGCCTACAACCTACTTGGGGCTCCCCCTCACTTCCTCTTATGGGCGGGGCCACTCCGCACGACTTCTTGAAGACAGGGTCAGGGCCCTACTTAGCGGCTGGAAAGCTAGGTCCCTCTCGATGGCCGGCTGACTACAACTTCTGAGGTCCGTCGTTACAGGGGTTGTTCTTTTCTGGGTCGATAGCACTGTTATCCCATCGCGCGCAGCTCGCAAGATTGACATGCTTAGCGCTGATTTCCTTTGGAACTATGGCCTCCACTCCATTGCATGGGGCACACTTTGCCTCCCTAAGGAGGAGTGAGGTTTGAGCATTCGTTCGGTACCCGCCATCAAAACTTCTATGACTATCTCATGGACTTGGAAGATCTTGAATGAGGGCTCCTCATGTTGGGTTGACTTCATGAATGCTAAATACCTTCATTCGTGCTCCTTTTTTGACGCGGCCCCGACGCCCTCGCCCTCCTCATTATGGAAGCTAATTCTATCCTCCTGCACACTTCTCCGTTCTGCTATTGCCGGCTCCTGCCCTCCATATGTTTGGCTACCTTTGGGAACACCCTTTTCCTTTTCGGTTGCCTTTGATATTGTGCGCCCGCGGCAGGCCCCCGTGCCTTGGGCTCGTGAGGTTTGGTCTTTGGGTGCCGCCCCCAAGCATTGTTGTACCCTATACAGAGCTGTCCTCGGCCGCTTGCCCACGATTGATCGTCTCGCAAGGATTGGGATCTCAGCCCACAACCGGTGCTACCTGTGCAACAACTCCATGGAATCCCAGAGCCACATCTTCTTCAACTGTCATTACTCCTTTGATGGTTGGTCACAGATTTGCCTCGCCTCCGGCGTTACCACAAATGTTCCTCGCAGCCTTGCGGAGACCTTGGAGTGGATTAAGACTACCAACAGCGTTGATACACGACAACGTTTGGGAATTGCCCTCGCTGCGACAATCTGGGAAATTTGTAATGAAAGGAATGCCCGGTGGGCTTCCGGGCGGTCCTCCACCATCACCACCATTGTGGGCTCTGTGATAGCAAATACAAATATACTAAAAAGTTAACTGTGTCTCCTGGTTTTTGTACTCCCTGGACTGAACACTCTCTCTTAATTTCTTCCAAACTCTTGTAACTAAGGACTCGGCCTCTGTAGTCCTATTTTTTGGCATAGTTATACACCGAAAAATTTCCAAAAAAAATGGCAAGTATGTGCACGCGCGTGTGTGCGTGTGCGTGCGCGCGTGGGCATACGCGTATGTGTGTGTGCGCGCGCACACGTTGTATGCGTGTAGAGGAGTGATCTTGTGAGTGTGAGAGCATGAGAGTAATGATTCTGGACCGTTAGATTCGGTCTTCTCTCTCCTCGTTAAATTTAGTGGTCCAATTTTTGCTCTCACAAGATTACTCTTATATATATGGAAAAAATGGGGTTGCCCCCTCAGGGCAGCCAACATGGCTATCCCCGCCCTATTTTTCATCAAAAATTTTTATTTTTTTGGAAATTATCGCCATGTATTCTCATCATGTATCCCTCCTATATGTCATTCAAATTTTGTCAGAAACAGAGACTCCTATGGCTTTCATCCAGATGGAGTCAATTTAAAAATCCTGCGACCGTTAAAAAAAGACCGTATAGATGGAGGCCGTAGGAGTCTCTGTTTCTGACGAAATTCGAATGGCATTTATGAGTGATGTAGGGATGAATATACATTGTAATATTTTCAAAAGAATAAAAAATTGTGAAAAATAAGGTAAGAGTAGTTATGTTGGCTGCCCCCAACGGGCAGCCCCCATGCAGCCCTATATGGAAAAAATTGGGCTGCCCCGACTGCCCCCGTCCCATTTTTCGTCAAATTTTTTTATTCTTTTGGAAAATATCGCTATGTATATTCATTCTTATATCCCTATTATATGTCGTTCGAATTTCATCAGAAACAAAGACTCCTACGGCCTCCATCTAGGTGGGGTCAATTTAAAAAAATCATGCGACCATTAAAAAATCATTGTATGGATGAATGTCGTACGAGTCTCTATTTCTGACGAAATTTGAATGACATATAGGAGAGATATAGGGATGAATATACATTGTAATATTTTTCAAAAAAAATAAAAAAGTTACGAAAAATAGGGTAGGGGCAGCTATGTTAGCTGCCCCCAGGGCCAGCCCCATGCAGCCCTATATGGAAAAAATGGGGCTGCCCTCACCCCATTTTTTGTCAAAATTTTTTATTTTTTGGACAATATCATCATGTATATTCATCCCTATATCCCTCCTATATGCCATTCGAATTTCGTCAGAAACAGAGACTCCTAAGGCCTCCATCCAGATGGGGTCAATTTATAAAATCATGCGACAGTTAAAAAATAATTGTATGGATGGAGGCCATAGGAGTATCTGTTTCTGAAGAAATTCGAATGGTATATAGGAGAGATATAGGGATAAATATACTTGGTAATAAAAAAAATTACGAAAAATAGGATAAGGGCAGCCATGTTGGCTACCCTAGGGGCCAGCCCCATGCAACCACATATATATATAGAGAGAGAGAGAGAGGAGTGATCCTATGAGAGCAAAAAAATGTGAGAGTATGAGAGCATGCATTCTGGACCACATGATTCTGTTTTCTTTCTCCCGGTCTTCTCTGTCCTGGTTGGATCATGTGATCCAGAATGCATTCTCTCGTGCTCTCACAGGTTTTGACTCCTATAGGATCACTCATATATATATATATATATATATATATATATATATATATATCCTTTCAAATGAGGTAGGGTCTCACCAATATTGTGGTGAAACACCATTTACATTCATCAAATCTCAATCTGACAGTTGCATCAAAAAGCTTATCCAAAAGGGTATTTCAGTCATCTAAATTTTATTAAATTCGAGATGCATTTAATAGCCAAATTATCATTTTATGTTTTCTGGATTTGGTATTTTCCACCAATACCATTGATGATCAATTTTCAAATTTATTCTGAATTATTTGAATTCAATCGTATTTTAATAAACTCCAGCGAGTTTTTGTAAAAGTAGTTGTCTGCTTTGTATTTTCATTAATAATTTCGTTTCATCATTGTATTTTTGTCTTGTAAATGGGATTTCCGTTTTGTAAATGGGTATATGCATCTTGTAAATTCCATCGAGCTTTTGTGAGAGTAATTTTCCTCTTTGTAAACTTCCGTATTTTTGTATAAATGTGTATTTTTTTGTAAAATTTACGCGAATCTTTGTAACTGTATCTCGCTACTTTGTAATATTCTCGCTACATTTGTAAAAACGCATGCCCACCTTGTAAATTTCACGAGGAGCTCTGCAAGATAAGAAATCGATAATGAGATTTGTAAAAAAGTAAATTAGTATGCAAAATCAAATATCAATTATGTAAGAAAAGTATACCATGATGTAAATTGACTCTCCTTCCACACCTCCTCCTATATGTTCTTCAACCTCATCGTCCTCGCATGGAGTATAGACACCCTCTAATAGGCCATATACTATGATCGCTGACGGTGTTATCACGTACATGCTCCTCATCGCACATAACCGTCGAAAGAAAGGGGGTGCGGTCACCACTTGCTGTGACCTCCATGCTCAACCACCGTCGCACAACACCCTCGTCCTCTACATCTTCCTCCTATGAATATTCTCCTCCATGACTTCTTTCTCCACAATCGAAATGCTTTGCGTGGACATGGTTGACACCGTTGTAGACGAATCGAGAAAGAAAGGATGTGTGTTGCCGTCGCCGAATCACGAGAGAGGGGAGAGGGAGTGTCGTCGTCAATCAATAGAGAGAGAGAATGGAAATAACATAATGACTTACCATAAAAATATGATCTATGGTTGTCACCTTCTATATTTAAAGTATGACAATGACGAAAATGGGTTTTCAGCCATTAAACTAATGCTATTATTATGAACCCTAACTTTCACTATGCACTTTACATTTTCCATTCTTTCACATAAAATGTGATAGAACAATTCTGAACGCTATATATGCCTTAGCGTTGCAGAACAATTAAAGAATGAATACAAACATCTAATGAGTGTAAACATATTATCTGCATATGGGAGATGGTTTTCGCTCCAGAATCTGTCATCTTCACGACATGCCAAGATGGTTGGAATCACAGAATCTGCATGTTCTCTCAAATCTTCCTTTGGGATTCAGCCACTCTTTGGAGAAACTTGTTGACAACCAGAAGAAACTCCTCCGGCTTCTCCTCATGGGGCAAGTGCCCGCAGTTCTTAATTACTTCAAAGGTAGAGCCCGGTATGGCTGCAGCTAATCGCCTTGCGTTCCAGGCAGGAACAACACGATCGGTGTCACCGGTGATGATCAGCGCTATTCAAACATTCAGAACCAGTATTAGCAACTCCGGCAACAGTTGGATACATGAAAATTAACCATGAAATTCTCGCAACGAAAGCTACCTGGGCATGATATCTCAGAAAGCCTTCTGGTAAGGGGTGGCTTTGATTTTGATGAGGAGTCAGTGAGCAAGGATAGTGTGTACTCCAAAAGTGCCATTTCCCAGTCCTTGGCCTTCAGAGGCTGCAAGCAGAAATAAGCTTTAATATCTGTAAAGATAGGTGTGTTGATTAAACGAATATTTCGTTCTACGAGTTGAATGGAAACTCACTCTTGTATAACCCTGAATGACACGATCTGTGACACCGCTGGGATCATACCACGAAGTCTTGACGAACTGGATGCCAAATTTATCCATGAGCACTCTCACCTGTGAAATTAGATGATCACATTAGAAACCATAAAATAGCTTAACAAGGAAGAGCCAATGCTTAGTTGTTGAATTTCTACATAAATCTAGAATCCGATTATGAATTACCCCTAAGTACTGAAGAGAAAATCTAGGTCTATAACCATGATTTTTAGCTCAATCAACAGCTCACTTACATATCATGATTTGTTAAGTTCCTTGAAATAAAAAAAGTGGTCATACTGTGTTTATTGGTTCTCCCTTAATATGAATTAAAGTCTAATGGAACACAGACAGTGTTTTAGACCTTCTAGAGGAAGGATGTGCTCACCAAAATTACGGCAGCCGAAGAACGTAGAAATGTTGATGTGACTTTCTTAAACAGAATTATTAGCATATCTTTAATCCCCTTGATGAGCCTCATCAATAAGTACACAAAACCAGTTATCAAATTTGGAATGCCCCTCCAAAGTCCAGCAATTAGGTTCTTGGGAATATCCGAATCTCCAAACCCTGTCTGTAGTCTGCTTTCTTGTTTCTTTTCATTTGACGGTTTGCCTTGAGCGAAAGGGGCGAGAATTGCTGGAGCGACGAGGATTAGAGCAGCAACACGTTCAGGGGCCTCTAAGTATGAATTGGCAGCAACAAAGCAACCAGCTGAATGCCTGAAAAAGTTGGCAAAAAATAAGTACAACAAGACTGATGTAACATGGTTAGTTAAAAGAATTAAGGCAAATTGAAAGGTACTGAACAACGGAGTCTTTAACAATGTTCAATACAGATTCCAGAAAGAATGCATAATTCCACCTACCCCATTAGAATCGCCTTGTCGGAACCAAGCACATCTATGAACGAGAGAGTTGCTAGCACTGAGAAGGCCATGGAGTAGGGGTTTAAGCCAGCAGTACCAGGCTTTCCTGAGCTCGAGTGCCCAAGATATCTATTCCTTGATGTCAGCCCAAAAGCTGGTCTATCAAACGCTAGAACTTCAGAGCTGATAATTTGTGTCAAAGGCTTCATAACTTGGCTCCATGAGAAAACCGAGGCCCCAAAACCATGCAGGAGAATTATTGGAAGCATAATTTTCAATTTCTCGGTTTCAAAAGATTGAGAAGATTCAGCGAGTTGAACAGATCCATCAGCTTGCTCTTCGTGATGATTGATTTTGTGATGTATACGAACATCTTTAAAATCATAGAACAAACTGTCATGATCTGCCAGCATCAGCGGATCGACTAATTCTTCCTGATTGATTCCTGCTACGCTCCATCTTTTCTTCTCCATGGTTGGATCAAGCCACTTGTCTGAAGAATTAAAAGAATCCATAATTTTAGAATACAACATATCAGGATCCAAACATTAGTTATTCTAGAAGATTAGGTGGAGTGCTGGAAAAAAAACGATCCATCTCAACTAAGAAGAGATAATCAAAACAAAGAAAGAACATAAATCAATGACAGTTATATTTAACTCCAAAACCACCCTGCAACATCTCAGAGTGTATCTTATTTCTCATGGAAATTGCGGCCAAATGGGTTCAAGCTAAATCTCAAGAATGAACGGTGTCTTATATAATGTCCTACAAATCCATATGTGGAACAAACTGCTGGAAGCTGAAGCCCGTAGATTCCATTCTTTTCCGTCGAAGGCACGAACCAGCAATCAATCTTGTGGTCCCAAAATAGGGTGGATATGCAATGAAATCTTTGCAATTAATAAGATATCCCCGTAGCACCAGCATAGCCAAATCCATAATCAGTTGTTCGCCTCAAGACGACATGGAATGAGATGCAGAGTATATCTGAAAACAACAATTACCAGTCACAAGAGAGATCTCCATTGTGCCAGAGCAAGACATGGCCTTCTCCGTCTGCCAGGCACTCTTCTCCTTGTGGATGTGGTGATCAAGACAGAACGCAGGTTGGCTCCCTTTATAGCTGGGAAGGAGAGGTGAGGGTGGCAAATGGGTAACTGTAAGTGTAGCTTGTATGGCCCAATTTCCACGTGGATAGCATTCTAAGGCCAATCAGAGACCAAAAGATCAGAAATCAACGGGTCTCTGGAGACCCCTGCTTATTACCAACGTGGAAAGGGACTATTAGTTCTTTTCAATTCTCATCCCATCCTTCGGGAAGGCGGATGGAAGTCAGCTTGAACGGGATGTTGGAAGTATCCACTTAGCTATCGTTTCAAAGGAGGATAGGGAGCAATGAATAACTTGCACAACAAAGATTGGACCCCTCCAATCTGGCAGCTTATAAGAATTAGCAAACAGGCGATTTAAGAATAACTTGTGCCTCATTTGGATTAACACTGCACAGAAAGAAGAGTTGTTTTTAGGACAAGAATTAGTTGCACGTTGAAGTGACTTAAATTATATATAATAATTACAGCATAACAACATTTACTTCGCTTGAAGAGGAAAGATAGGCTCAGTGTTCCTAATTAGAACTTATTCCTACAAATCTAATCAACCATCCGAGAGTATTAACTGAGACAGAACCCAAAACAGTACATTCTCAAAGGATTGAGATCCCTCGGTATGAGTGGTCATGGAGATCGATCGGCATGTTGCGCCAATTTGGGTCATCCATTAGCGATACAGAGGGGTTGATTGGGGCAATAAAACCCTTCTCTATCAGATCTTCGACAGAATGTTTAAACCATGTCAAGTGAATAGTAAATCTGAAGCGGTTATTTTCCATGGAAAAATAGGTTCTTTAATTCGGAAAGAAGAAAGGGGCGCAAAAGAACAACCGATTTTGCTGTTATGGTCAAAGAAAGCACAAACTTAATTAACTATAGGTATCTTTGTTAGAACAGATCACTGTCGAAATTCGCAGAAGATAACGCAAAGCAAAGATTGTCGACCGTCCGTCCACCATTTACAACGGTAAACACTCAACAGCCTCCGCCTCTGCTATTTCGTTGCTTCACGTGATGGGTGTTCCTAATCTTCCAATTTAACGGACAAAAGGAGAGGAAAACGTTTCCAACGGGAATATCAAGACATGTGCGCGCGTCACCAATAGTTTAGAGGGGGAGAGAGAGAGCAGGAAAGGTCAATCCCTGAAAACCGATCGTTTATCGAGACGGGAGATGGAGACGTCTTACCGAAGACTTCTCCGCTCGATCCAGTCGCGGAGGCAGACGCCACAGCGAACGTTTCGGCCCGCTTCTTCGTAAGCGGCCTCCACGGGATGACATGCAAGTCGAGGAGACGGGGACTGCCGTGTCGTGTGGAGGGGTAGTTGCGGATGAGAAGGAGCGAGAGGGCCGCCATTGTTGGTCCATCGAGCAGGTGGTGGTGGGTTTTTTTTGGCGGGAAGGGAGGAGTGGGAGGGAGAAGGTTTTTGAAAGGGGTGTTCAAAAATTTCGGGATCAATGGCTATGTGGCTTGGTCCGTTCATTTTGACCCTAAACTTTCGAATATCCGTTTGAAAATGATGAGCTCGATACCTGTAATGTCGTTACTCGTGCCTCATAGGTCGGATACTCAGTTGGAAACTTCCACTATCAATTGATTCATAAAAATGCAAATGTTTAGATACAAAAATCAATATGAATGTTACATTATTCTTATCTATTTTAAAAATATAGAAATGGATGCATATACAAATATCGGTGAATATGGAAAATATATTGTCAAATCATTAAAAATCAATATGAAATAGATGCAAATTAGATAGGAACAATATAGAATCAAAATTATATAGATAAGATTAAATTTGTATGTATGAGTGAGGTGGGGTCTCATAGAGATTATAGAGAGCCAATCATAATTACGGTTGGATTATGAACGGATGGATGGGATAAAAACCACTAAGATTATATGGAATGGTTTTGACGGAAAAAAATTCTAAATTTGGAGAATACGAACGTGCGATTTTCAGGGGATATTAGAGAAAAACACGGGTCTACAAATTAGGCATGACTAATTTCTTTAAAACATACTTCAGGACGGCTAATTTATATAGTAAATACAAATTATTTCAAAAAAGGTTGCTTTTTAGGGATAGTTTATTGAATAATAATTTAACGAATTACTATTGTAAGATACTTTTTTGAAATATAGCTATTAAATTTACAAAAATTTGTTCATATTTTGTTGGTTTAAATAACAACAGATATACTATATTTGTGTCTATCCATATGATAACGAGGTTTCATTACGACCAATTTCATTTATTGAACAATGTAAATATATTTTAGATTGTAAAAAATGTATTTTAAAAAAATATTCATGAACATTTAATTAACAGATTTCACAATGAATTTTTACATCGAAAATTTGAATATATTGAAACAAATTTGAAATTTGAACGTATTAACAGATTTCACAATGAATTTTTACATCGAAAATTTGAATACATTGAAACAAATTTGAAATTTGAACGTATAATAATACAAACATTTGATTAGTATTCGAAATAGCATACACTTGTACAATGGTTCCGACTTTACAATTAAAAATTAACATTGACATATAAATGGAAAAAATTAATTGAGTAATCATGAGGATGTATCGATGGGTGCTTATGATAATAATAAAAGAAGGAAAGTATTAATTTACTTCCGTAAAGGGGAGCTCGCGGTCCATAAAATTAATTGGATGGTTCCGTAAAAGAAGGAAAGTATTAATACTCGGAATTATGGTAATAGGTTAAGAATTTCCATAAAATGGGATAGAGGGCGGTTTTGATGGTGGTTTTCTATTGCGAATCCGGTTTTAATCATGTCCATCGATCCGAATCCAACGGCTAAATATTGCGGCTCATCATAATCACAATGAGACCCCGTCTCATTTGAAGTTTCTCCTGCTCATATATATATATATATATATATATATATATATATATATATATATATTGAAATTGAAATATATATGGTTGTCAAAGTTTGAATTAACATATATGATAACTAATCGGATACGATCCAAATCGATAGCATACATCCTGGTATCCAAACATGATGATAATGAATACAATTGAATACAAATTATATCGTACACGCACATGCCCGTGCGCGCAAGCACCCATTACCTATCCACATGCGTACCTAGACCCGTGCCATTACAAACGCTCATCCCCACGTGCACGCGCATGCACCATACCCACGCGCACACTCCCATGCCCAGGCGCACACACATATCGTAATAACCAATTGTGATGATAATTAATACCTCATTTACAAATAGGAATATATACTTACATATTGTTTGACATATTGTCATCCGATTGATGATAATTAATGAGGATGAACCTACATGAATGTGTCATTATCGAATCCCTATTCGATAATATTCCTTCCAATTGCATGTATTCATATGATTTACTTATCAACATATTTTTGTATATCCTCGTTAACCCATTTATCTATGTTTATTTATCCCTATTCGAATACATTCCGTACCATTTATATTTTCGTTTCATCGTTATCATTATGAATATGATATAGATAGGGATATGTAGTTGGACATATCGTTTGCATTTTTATATGTCACCTTTCACTAGAAGTATCTCTCTTTATTGTCACGGGTACCCGTGGGTAACATCCATTACCATTAAGCAGGTGCCCGTTAGAATGAGATGAGTCGGCCCGTGACCCAATACTAACGGGACGTGGCGGGTCACGATCAAATGAGACGGATATCTGTCCCATGAACATCCTATTTTTTTGGAAGGAAGCTGAGAGGTTGGTAGTGAGGTGGAAATGGAGATTCCACTGATTGGGTATAAGGCTATCCACGCATCTTTTACCATTCTCTTTAAAAAAATGTGTGGTTTTCTTATAATTAATCACATGATGAAAGATTTGCCCTTGGGGAGCTGGACACAAATTCTGGGGCAAGATTAACAAGCCCTCGGATTTCCAAAATGGAGATATCCTGCTGTTTGGTTGCATTATCAACTATGTTCAAAAATAGCTGGACAAGGGATATTATTAGGAAAATGCCACAAAGGAATCATGCAGCGGACTCCATGCATGGGATCAATAGAGATGCCCAAAAGTTGGGTATGTGTGCTTCTAGATAGCCCTGCTAAGTTTGCATGATGAGGGGACATTCTTGTATCGGAGATGATGATCCCCTTTTCGGGAAACCTCAAGGCAGCTGTGGACATGGCCTCAAACTTCAACGAAATTCGGTCGAATTTCTACCAAATATCGATATCCATTCGAAATCGAAATTTGATCGAAATGATCGAAATATGAGGACCCTGGTAAAAAATGACCGAAATGAACGATATTTCAGTCAAAATTTGATCGAAATTCAACCGAAATTCCATTTCGATCGGTCACCGAAATGGTGACTGAAACCGACATTTAGGGCCTTAGCTGTGGAAGCTCTCGACCGCAGGTAACGGGATTGTGTAGATGCTCTCAACGCGTAGCTGAAACACAGGAAGTGCCCTCTAAGAATCCAAGAAGATCTCTAGCTCAAATACCAATTTGCAGAAGATAGAATTCGCGTAATTAAGCAAAACTAGAGGCAAAACCTTTTCGCAAGGAGAAATAAGAATGAAATAAAAAAATTATGGATGTCATTTTCCTCCGAACTTTCTCATTAACATTTGTAGCGTTATCATAATGACACAAAGACCCCTTATGGCCAAACCGTTAAAGAAGACCGCTTATAATTTTATTTATAGAAATTTACGGGAGAATTATACACCAAAGCCCTCCTCCCATCTCCATCGCACACACACCACTTCAGAAAATTCTCAATTTCCATATTCACTCAGGTCGGCTCGCTAAAGTTCGATTCGGTTCGGAAATAAACAAACCAAATCTGAACATCAGTTTACGCTTGATTAAATAAACGAATCAAACTTAAAAATCATAAGTTCGCTTAAGTTTAATTCTTTAAAAGCTCGATAAACACACACATATGCGAAAAAATTGGGCTACTCTCGATCCTATTTTTCCATAATTTTAAATTTTTTTGAAAAATATCACCATGTATATTCATCTATATATCCCTCCTATATGGCATTCGAATTTCATCAGAAACAGAGACTATTATGCCCTTCATCTAGAACAGGTAATTTTAATGGTCTAAACATTGCTGCAATCGACCTGTTCTAGATGGAGGGAATAGGAGTCTCTATTTCCGACGAAATCCGAATGACACATAAAAGGGATATGTAGATGAATATACATGGTGATATTTTTCAAAAAAAATAAAAAAACACAGAAAATGAGGTGAGGGCAGCCATGTTGGCGCAGCCCCATTGACACATATATACACACATACTTACATATTTACAAATCCTTATCCGCATAAGTGGATCTTATTTTGAGATAAGTGGATTTTCTCCCATGATAAGTGAACTTTGTTTAGAGATAAGTGAATATTTATGAGATAAATAGGTTTTATCTCGGTATAAACTATCCGAAAATAAATATACATTGTGGTTACAACATCCATCATATATGTATCTAGTACTTTTTCCATTTTTATCCTCAAATCAAAAGAACAAATATAAATCTACTTATCTCATATCCCCACATTATTCCTTATCCTCATATGAACAGATATAAAAATATATTATAACAATACTTTTTCAAATCTCTCAAAAAATAATACTTTTTCAAAGAGACGGGTCTCTATTAATCTAATTTTTCCAAAAGAAGAAGCATAGTTAGATAAAGAAAAAAATTGAATGAATTTACTCTAATCATAAAAACACACATTTATTTCAATTCTTTTCTTTTCATTCTCTCTTATTAGAGAATTCTCAAGTTCGATATTCACTTATGTTCGATTACTAGATTAAAAAGAGGTTCGATTCAGATTCGGTTTGAAAATAAACGAATCAAACCTGAACACAAGTTTAGGCTCAATTAAACAAAAGAACTGACCTAAAATATGTAGGTTCACTCAAGTTTGGTCCATTGACACACCTACTCCGCTCCACTTCACCGTCGATCCTTCACATCGACGGTTGAGATTGCCCTCCAGACCTCTTCCCAAATTGATCGACGGTAGAGGATACACGACTTCCCCGGTGACCTCCTCAAGAGAATGCAGATCCATGTCATCCCTCTTTGATTAAGGGATTTCTGTTCCTATTACCATCATTTGTAGCCGTGAGGAGTATCCATTTTCGCCTTGATTCAAGTCCAGCTAAGTCGGATATGGTGTGTGTTTGTCACTACCTAGTTTACCTACATATCGCCACTTTGCTTTTGATTCAACTTTGTCATTGTTGATATGTGGGATTTGATTCTGAATCGCTTATGATTCTAGTTCATCTCGATGATGAATCCAGTTCGTTGTTGATCCATTGATTGTAGCTAAGCACGTATCATTACGTTTCTTTCGAATACATCCCGGTTTTGTTTTCCGCCAATTAGCTCTTTGATATCAGCAATAATTAATACAGAGAGAATGATGGGAGACGGGCAACAAGCTACGCCACCAATCTCTTTTGGATAGCAAATCCAATTCTTCAAAACATAACATCCACAGACCTGGGTATCATAATATTGCTATGCATAATTTTTTGAACCCTTCGAAGGAGCTCTACCGCTTCAGTTGCCAAGAACCCCAAGATATCAAAACCAGATGGGATAAAAACATGATTATCAATACAAGCCTTCTCATCTTAGCAACTTTAGCTTAGTGCTTTCTATGCAGTGTATCACGCAATAAAATCGCCCCTTATCGAACTCACCAATGGAGAAACTCCAATCAAATCATCACATGCATGTTTCCCTCCACTCCATCCAAATATTAAAACATATGTTGGTCTGAGTGTCGATCTCTTCTCTTGTAGATCAGTCAAAAAATTCGCAGGTGCTTTCTTGGAATCAACCCTAGCATACCTGAGTACATCATAAAGAAAATATCTGACAAGATCATGACTATTTTTAAAACATGGGAGTTCACGACAATGAACTGCATGTTCCCCAAAAGAATCAATGCAGGATTTATGGTATAGTGAACATGCCTCATCAGCTGGGAATAGAGGAATCATACATCAATATTTGTGAATAGTGTGATACTCGATAGATGATATATGCATTCCAAGGCCATCAATAAGAATAGCAAGAAGGAAATCTTGAGCATGGTCAGCTAGTAAACAATGAAAATTGCCTTTTGTCTAGTTGTCATGTCAAACTCAACTTCTATTTCTTTAACAATTTTGCTAAAAAGGAAACTCGCCAAAGCATTCTGGGCATTATGGGACACGATTTCCTTGCTAGCAAAACAGGTAAGATCGAGAGATGGAAGTGTGACATGTAGGCCTTAGAAAGCATCCAGAAAATGAGCATCTAGACCATGTATCCTATTGTCTCGTAAAATGTGGTCTTGGAGCACTCAAGATTGAGCTCTAGATGCCACAAAAGCAAATGAAGAAGCCTAAATAGTTGAATGCAAGCCTAAGCCACCGAATCTGATGGGTAGGGAAGCCATCTGCAGCTAAGGTTGCCAAAGAAAGGGCCTCCATAAAGCACAATATCCTCAATAGCTCCATGCAGCCCTTTGTCAAACCAAGAAATCTTCACATCGAATCTTCTGTTCAACTGCTCGAAGCATCATGTTGTCACCCTGAACATGGAGGGAGGCGAGGGCAGAGAAGACAGCAGAGGTGCGGTTGCAGCGAGGCCAATGACAGGGAGGTGGAGGAGACGCGTCGGGAGGGAGAGGGAGGTGGAAGATCCACCTATGGTTAGATTGATTCAACATTAACCCAAGTAGTTGACTCAAATAAAGTTAAAACTGAAATCATGGTTCACGACGTTAAACAGAGTAAGTTTGCGGCGTTTAGGTGATAATTACGATGTTTACAGTATTAGAAGGTAATTGGCAGAGTTTATAGTGTTCATGATGTAAAAATCCTTTTTTTCTTAAGATGAAAAGGGGGAACCGCGGATGTATCCGCATCAAAATGGATTAATTTGTAATTTTAAAAAGTCTTTACATGAGTCAAGATTCGAGAAGAGTCTTAGTACAGTGAGTTACATTTTCTACATAAAAGCACTCAGCTCAGAAAATCAATCCATTACATGCAAGCCAGAGTTTACATATCACTGTAATAGGTAACAACTCCAAGTTAGGACGGAAATGACGTTTGAAAAGTAATTCCCAAAAATTGTCCAACTAATCAATGCTCGTCTCTAACCATGTATATCTTTCTCTCTCTCAAGAGAAGAAAACATGGTCCATTAATCCTACCTTCATGTCGCATAATTCATGAGCGAAGAAAATGCCTCTTTAATAATGTCATATTATTGTAGTATAGGCAAGGTTCGAAATCTCGATTTCGATTTCGTTTTGATCCCCTCCAAAATCGAAATTTCGGTGAAATTTCGGGAAATTTCGACCGTTTCGGTAGAAATGTCGAAAATGACTCAAAAAATCATTTTTCGATGTTTTTTTTGGAAATTAAGATCTTCCGAGTTATTACAACAATAAATAGTTTACAAATACACACTTATATCACACATATTGCTTATATATGCCCCTTATATCGCATATCTCGGTCATATTGGTCAAATCTATGTTAATGTTAATTATTGACTGATATATACTGGAAATTTAATATCATCCAATCCAAGATCTTAAAACAACAACAGCTTGCAAATGCACACTTATATCACACACATCTCTCATCTGTGCGCCTTATATCACACCATATCAGTTATATCAGACATATTGTTGAGCTGACTGATAGATATTGGAAATGGAAATCAAAATAACTAAGTTAACAACACTTAGACGACATCTTTTGTTCATAAAAACAGACAAGAATTTTTTATTCTAAAATGTAGATAATGATAATTAAATAATATTTTGTTCATAGAAATAACCATCACAGACAATTCGAATGAATTACATAATTAATTATATAATTACAATAAAGATGCATCTATTTACGAAGATAAATGACAAACAAATGAAAGGAACAAGCTATATCAAATATATAGAAGCTATAGAGTTTTTTCATCTCCATTGCCTAAACCCAAAGGGGAGGAAGCTCCCCAAGTTGAATAATCGATGTATGTACCCTATTGTCGCAACATACCATGTATCCAAGAATTTCAATCGAAATCGGTTGATATGTCGGAATATCACCAAAATTTCGATCGAAATACAGGAAATTTTGTACTGAAATCCATGAATTTCAACCGAAATGGGTCGAAATGTCGAAATATCACCGAAATTTCGGTCGAAATCTGGGAAATCGATATATATATAGGGGTTTCGATACCCATGACCTCTCAAAACCGAAATTTCGATGAAATTTCGATGAAATTTTACGAAATTTAAATCTATGAGTATAGGAGGCAAAAATATGCTCGATCAAAAACCATAATCTTTGAATTTTGTGGAACAATTTTTACTTAACAAGATACCAAGGTCGAACACAAGGACACGAGCCACTTCATCTATTTATTGAAATTATCGATTAAGCATTGAGTGATTAATTTCTTAGGTCTTCGTATGCACATGAAGATGTGATGCACATAATGATATGTGTATATATCATGCAAATAAAATGATGCAGAGTTAAAGTGATATGCAAAGAGCACATTTTTTCTTTAAATGCAATTAAAATGAAATACAATGTGCGTGATATGCTACAAATAAATATGCAAACCACAATGTAGAAATATGCCCTACAATTATCAAATCAATGAGCAATCAAATAAGCATTGAATTTAGAGACAAATTGGGAAAAAAGATATTTATGGCATTTCAAATGAGAAGCAGTAGACATTTTAGATCTCAAAAATTATCACAATTAATTTTGTGTCAAATCATGACATAAGATAGAGGATGAAAAAAGCAATAAAACGGCACTGAAATCAACTAAAACGGAGTTTGAATGCTCAAGAAATGCTAAATAGAATGCAAAAATCAATTAAAAATAGAAATCGATTTAATTAATTTTTTGTTATAAAATAAAAAATATTTATTATTTTATAAAGTATTTTATTATCATTTTTAATTATTTTTTAGTGGTTATAATTATAAGTTACCTTTTACGAGCTATATATAGGTATATTCATCTATATATTTTAATGTTTTATTTTTAGTTTGTGTATTAATTTTATTCTTTTGGTTTATTATTTTATAATTTTATAACTCAAATTTAAACTTAAATATATTTTTATTTTATTTTTTTGATGTATTTTATACAATTAAATAAATAGTTGTACTTATTCTATAGGTATAGATGTATTTCATCTATATCTTGTATACAAATGTTTATATTTTTATTCCCGTTTTAATACACACATATATTATAAATAATATTTACAAAATTATGAAAAATATAAAAATATAAAAATAATGAATAATAAATAAAATGAATATTTTAATCGGTATAAGTATACAATAGGGGTCCAAAACTCAACTTTCACACATAACTCAGAAAAATATGAAACCATCTTCATTAAATATCTTATTAAAAATTATATACAATTAAATGTGATTTTGATACATTTTGAGTTTTTATTTGAGAGATACAGATCTGGGAAGTTGGGATTCTGGAAACTTATTCAGATAAAAACTTTTTATCTGTACATTATTTTTGTATGAAATCAATTTTGTATTTTTCTATATGTAAATATCTACAACTTTCATGTACAAAGTTTCTTTATTTAAAGTATAAAAAGTGGAACCAAAAATAGGTCCCAAAAATGAATAAAGAATGAATTAAATAAAAGGTATTTTTATTGTATTTCGGCCCTTATCTCCCCTACTTTATTCCTTGTCGACCTAGTCATCGAGATGCCTAGGTCTCGAGGTTTCGGTTCATAAAATATTTGCAATATTTTACTCTTTTTCTTGTCTTTTCTTTATTCTATAATTTTGACTTTTAAAAACAATATTTTATACACTATTTACACAATAAAGCATGAATGATGAAATACCTAAATTAAGCCTATTTACATGCATTTACTAGGATTTTTATGGCCAAAATGATAGAATAAAGATGATGAAACGGAGCTTCATCAATTCCCATGCTAAAAGAAACCAATATGTACATTCTTCCTCTCTTATACTACCCATGTCAAATAAACTAATCCTAATTGGCAAGTAACTCATAAGATATACCCTAAGTTATTTATGCATAATAAAGCATAATCATCACATAGTAGTACTATCTCCTAGGTTTAACCATTCTGCACCTTCAACAAGGTATTCTAATGACCACTAAAATGACACTTATATTTATTTTTCAAACATCATATACAATTCTAACATGATACCGGTTGTGATATTTCATCGTACACCTTTCATGCATGAATAATCCATATATACTACATTGAAATCACCAATCAAATAATAAATGCACATTAATCTATTACAAACGATATATATACATATAAACAGAAATTTTATGCATTAAAAATAAATAAATAAATACAATTATTCTATCAAAATCTTGAATGCCTAAAACATGAGTATACAACAAAATATACAATAAAAAATGAAAACGGTAAGAGAGGATATAGGGAAATACCTCAAGGAAGGTGTGTACGTGGTTGGATGAGGCAAACACGGGCTGCTGGAGGGAGTGCACATGGAAGAAGAATCGTCGGAGGGAGGGTTTTCGGGCTCGATGTCGAAGAATGAGAAGAATAAGCCCCGGGGCGTTTTGTTTAGAGACATAGACGAGCACATCATGTACATGCCTCGTGCATGCTCTAATGCTCGCCCGAATAATCTCGCCACATACTGTAGGGTCGAAATTCAACTGGATGAGCACAATGTGCGACCACGTTTGCAGAGCATGTGCTCGCGACACAGGGACGACAGAACGAGTGAACATGATTGTTGGTCCTCGAATGACTTCGCTTTCCATATCACCTTTTCTTGTAGTGAAATGAAACACCCACCCATATCGCACACCACTCCACCCTTGGTTGCACACATCTCTATCGGTTGCCATCCTTGTCCCCAACCGCGTGCACACAGCCAGATCTCTCTTGTGCACGTGTAATCAAACCTCAATTGCACATGTGCATCTATATCTCATCCTAGTCTCTCGCAGACCTCTCTTGCATACGCACGACCATGCACCTCATGTGCCTCCCTCCTACACTGTGTAGTCGCACATGGTCCTCGCCATGGACCTCCCTCGCGTACAATCCTTCCTCCCGCACCACACAACCAAGTAGGTCAATTGCAGGTTGGTTGTATTTTTTATTTGATATACACAAACATGCAATTTTATTCTAAGTCAATGTGATGGTTCTATACTTTCTATGGATTACATGCATGTTATTTATGTTATTTTATAAAATGATTGTTCATACTAAATCCATAACTAGCACAGATTCCTTTGCTTATCATTTTCTTTGCATTCACCCATACTCTTACTTTTAGAACCATGATTCAATGTCGAGGTCTAGTGCGGTACGCAGTTAATCATAGGTTATGATGCGACAATCGACAAGCATTAAAAATCCAATCCATTCCGTAATCTGATGGATTAGATTGGATTGGATTTGCATGTTTAATAGATTGACTGGAAAAATAAAAAATCCGTAAAAGTGTGGATTGGACATGAATTAAGCCAAAATCCGATTCAATCCTATTCATGTGCACCTATTAAAGGAATAATAATAATGGAGGATTCATTTTATTTTATGCAACTTTTATAAGAGGCAAATACTTACATAATATCATGTGTTTGTATTAACAAATCAAGGTTCGTGATAGTGCCAAATGACCTCATTTTAACATGGAAATCGATGAAGTCCAAATACTTCGACAAAGGTACTATTAAAAGGAGAATTAAATAAATACTTAATGGACAACCAGTATTTTTAGTATTTTTTCCATCTTATTATTTGGAATCCAATCAATCAGGGTCAGTTCATCCTACTCTAACATGTGATTGACCATCAAGTAAGAAAACATGAATTCTTTAATTTTTATTAATATATATTATTAATATGTTACTGATAAGTTACTAAATTCTAATTTTAAACTTTTGTGCATGATCCTACAGTTACAGAGAAAACAACGTTTGATTAAAGAAAAAAATTGGTAATGACATTGCAAATAATATGGTTTTTTGTGTTGTATAAAAATGCAATAAGATTATATTTTGCCGTGAACAAAACAGTAGTTCCAAGTAGCTAATATCATTTTTCGATTTCATTTTTTGTATGTAAACAATACATGTTACTCTCCATTTGGAGTTTCTAATGTTATCTTTTCCTTCCAACTTATGTTTAATAGTGTTAGATATGTTATTTTCCTGAATTAATTACATGCCACAATATACATTACTATTATTCCAACCAACGACCCAACAACAACAAAGTTTTTTCCCACATTAAGCATGGTCGGTTACATGGATTTTTTGCCTCCAACTGACGACCCAATATGTTTCTTAATTTCTTTTCGTAAATACATAATCTTTGATACGACATCAAGCGTTGATGTCTCAAAAAATATAATTACCAAAAAAACTTCAAAGGTACAACTACAAAATCTCCCTCAATCTTATTTCCAAATTTCACGAATTCATTTTCTACACACCCGCATAGAAGCGCATGTATGCTTACTAGTACAACATCCTCAAGTGATGTCTTACTTATGGTATATAACAAAAAAAGTTTAGCGAGGCAATTATGTTTTGCATGTGATGACATACACATTAATCTCCCCTCTTTTCCTCCCAACAACCCTGCCATCCATGCCGCCAACCGCCCACTGCCATTCAACAGCCTCCACACCGCCCTACCCGACACCAACCAACGCAAATTCCATCGTCCTCCCGTCTCTCGCATGGAACCATTTGTCACCAAGTTTCTCTCGCTGGGTGCCGACTCGTGCCCATTGTCATTGCCCCCCTCCCCCTGCAGGCCTCCTTTGAGTCATTCAGTGTTTGAGTATGCTACAGTTTGTTTTTGAAGACTCTATATGTGAATTGTTATATCTTGCCAGACATTGATTGATTTCTTGTTCCTTGTGATTCAACGTTGATAAAAAAATCTCGTGTTTTCTATAATAGATCCCATGGTTGTTCCATGTTGCATGTTTCCTCCGTATATTCTTTTCCTAAATTAGCTTCCAGTAATTTATTTTGTTAAGTTTCACTTCTGTTGCCTCTGAGATTGTTGCTTACATGGTTCCCCAAAATTGATTATTTTTATTTCTGCTTGACCATTGAGTGGGAGTTCTATCTAGCGTGACATCACCACACGATATACATAGGGTTACTAATCGAAACGAACATGTTCGTATTCGATTGGAGTTCGTTCATTAGTAGTTCAAAAAATATTTGTTCATTGCTTAATGAACTGAACATAAATCAAGGAATCAAATATCGGATTTCGATTTCATTTCGATAACCTAAAAAGAGAATTTCGGTGGAATTTCGATGAATTGGCTGGGAATTGTGGAAATGACTTGAAAACTCATTTTTTTTACAAATTTAAGATTTCTAGTGTTGTTTATTCAATAAATGAGATAAATGCACGTTTTTATTCTAATAATAAGTTGTTATCGTGATCCAAATATCAGTTTCGGTCATTGTATCAATGACTAGCTGGGATGAAATTTCGGTACACAATCTTAACATTCAAATTTCCCTTCAATCCGAAAAAGAACAATAGTAGTTTTATATGAATAGATAACTTTAAAATTGAAATAACAAATAACATGGATTGATAATACAAGTCCACAAGATTACATGACATGATACATTTTAAATCACATAATATGCATGAACTTAGTTATATTACTAACTACTACCTTACTAGTAGTTTGTACTACATTTCTTATTTGGAAATGACATTCAACCTAATCAAGAATTCCTGGGTGGATCCATGTACCCTATATGATTCATTCCTCCATGACGTGACATGATCGAGTCCCTGAAACTGATTGCAAAAGAGGGTAAATCGGCCACATTAAGACTACCGTCTCGAGATGTCCATTTAATATCCAAAAGCTACTTAGCAACAATCAGACAAGTGGGTAATATTTGGGTGAACCAAAAAAGGTAGGATTGCAGTCATAGTGAGGAGAGATAGCAAGGTCGTAGAGGCCTAACACGAAAGCTAGGATGGTTATGTTAAGTTGAAGGTCATCACGGTTTAGCTTAAGCCTTTGTCCATGAAGGATAAATTATCGATCGAACTGCCGAATCAGAAAAATTGGGTGCTATCATAGTCATAGTATCGGTTAAGTTCGTAGGCTGGAGATGGAGATAAGAGGACTCGAACCGCTGACATCCGCCACATGGTAAACCACCCTCTCAGGCCTCCCCGACTGATTCTACCATAGAGGCCAATGACATTACACGTAATCCTCCCATGTCATATAGGAGTACATGGTTTTGTAATCCGCTAAATACTCCCTATATTCACGCTCAGTCAAGTGTGCAAGGAAGCCAAGCCTATGATACTTTCACCAGAAGAGGCAAAGGTTGCAGAATCACGTGGAGGTCGACACGAGGAGGATGCAACTTGAGAACCTCGTGATGAATAAGATGGAACATGAGTTGCGGGAGGAGATGCCATCTATAGGGGTTGAAATTGAAGTACTACAAGGTAATAATCTGGAAAATATGTCATATCATGCACAAATATGCAAAGAGGTATTGGTATAATATTGTTGATTTTCCTGAAAAGCCCCTTAAGTACCACTACGATAGCCATATCCAGAAGGGAAAACACAATATGAATCACTTTGTCCTTGGGATCCATATCCATTGAAGGGGCTTGATATTTCCTCGTCAGTAAATATCGGATCTCCAACATCCATACTCAATGATCCAATTAAAGATATGAGATTTTCCATTATGGTGCCATCCTAGAGTTGTCCTCGAGTTTGGGAGGGCGGGTACGAGGGGTACGAGCAATAATCCATCTGCTTTGCATGATCTGGACCTCAGTTTGGACTTGGAATATATTGACCATGTATGTTTGTGTGGTAGCACATGTATTCTTGTCCAGCATGTAATCCTTCTTCATGTCTAGATCCAGTATTATATGCACCCCACCAGAGCTTGCCCCTTCATCTTGCATATAATCTCCTGCTACAACAACACCTTCTCCATTGTCACGTGATTTGGATTTTGATTTAGACTTGGAGGATGAGTCTTCAGAATCACTTTCCAACCCTCCAGCTGGGTCCGGATGTCTCCTCGATCTAGCCAAGTAATCCTCAACTTCTGCTTCCATTTGCGAGGTAATCTTCTTATTTCGTCTCCCTCCTCTCTCGTCGAGTACGGGAGCTTCATTATCATCCGTCCAATTTTGCACAGCATCTTCCTCATCATCATTGTCGTCTTGAATCTTGAATATATATATATATATATGCAATGTCAATCAGATATATGTACTCTTGCTTACCGTGCTTCATTTTCAACACGAGGATGTAGTATATATAGACAAGATCATGTACCTTCTCTACGCCCAAGGAATTTCACCTTTTGGAGTGCATGAGGTTAAATATGCTCCAATTTCTCTCACGTCCTCCAGTGGACGCAGTCTGCGACAATACCTTCACAGTCACTTGTCGCAAGTTCGATGCATCTAATCCATACAGGATCCACCATTCACCTGCAAAATGAAAATTATTTATCATATAAGTAGCATTACTACTCTACCATACAAGATAAAAGTACCATGTAAGTAATTGATACTTCAAGATTGTACATATCGGGAAGAGTATTATTACGGTCGCTGATCGTAGTCATTCTTCCAAAAGAAACCGAATGCCTCCCTAAAGTATTTTATCTTCAAGATAGAAAACACTAAGTTCACGAATAAAGTTAATAAGACATCGTAGATTAAGATGGACAAACATTGCATACCTCATTCATACAATTTGTTTGCACATCTCTTGACTTCACTAGCTTCTTGACCATAATTTGAAGGACTGATAAGAGCTCAGGATGAGTGTCGAAGTTGTGCTTGTAATGGTATTTCATATTAAGATAATATGCTGAAAATAGATTAAAAAACCATTTATATTCATGGTGATTAAAAAATATAAAAGTTTTAACTTAAAGAGCGTAACATATAGAATGCATACCAACTTGGTGAATATTATGTGACAATAATTTTGACCAATGCTCGTCGATGAGGCCCAACTGCACCTTATAACCGTTTCTAACATTTTCTTTCACTTTCTCCTTCATCACCCAATTGCCTCATATATCAAACCAATGGTTGGCTTCTTTCACGCTCGTTGATGATGGCCAACCTCTTCTATGACATCTTTGAAGAGTTTGGGTATGCAATTGTGATTCTTGACATGCTCAAATGCATCTACGAACCTGATATATACTATCTTCTCATCACAATATACGAGAAAGTTGATGATTTGCTTTCTCGTATAGCTTGTCCAACCATCACACACTCGGGCCGCACCACACTCGGGCCAATTCTTCTTCAATTCAGCAATATAATCACCAATCTCCTCCCTCTCTATGTCTATATATTTGTTCATTATCTCGTATGGAGCAGGAGTTGTCATGCCTCCTCCTACTGCACCAATCTCATCAATTGCGTGTTGCAAGAAGGGTCCCTTTGCTACATTTGCCAGAATACCCTCTCTAACAAACAACTTTGTAATGGCCCTTCCTATCCGCTCCCTCATATTACTGAACAAGCCCTTTAATGTCTTTTGCTTGGGATCTTTATTTGGAACATAGTGAACAGAACCACTCTTTCTCATAAACAATTCCATGTCATTTTGCTTCTTCTTTGGTCGTACCGCAACTGCACCACTTCCACTTCCACTGTTATTTCCCGATCCAATATTTATCGAGAATCTTGAACTGCCATCAACACATCCAAAGCCACCATGGCCACCAAGTTGACATCTCTCATGCTCGCTCCTCATATAGTCGCTTAATGCCACCTTATATGAATTGATCCCTGCCGCTGTTTGAATATAAGATGGATATTAGATATCATCATCATCTTCGAAATTGGGCAAGACATTAAATCTCTATGGAACATGAATTCGTTAAACTCCTCATCTCTTCATCCTTTCTTCTTCTTCTCACCGTTCCTTTCCAAGCGAGCCTTCACTTCATCCTTGATCTCTTTTGGGTGCGTGCCACATTTACGTAGCCGCCAACGAGATGTTGTTTTAGTCTTGTGATTCATCCTCCTCCAATTCTCTTCCCATAAAAATTATATTGAGGTTTCAACTTATTGTCGTTAGGAGAAATAACATATTTCCATTCAATATCTCCAACGATAGTTGTATATTGCCAGAGCTAGAACCAGAGCCAACACCAGAGTCAAAAGCCATTATCTTCACCTCTTGAGTATTAACAGAATGGTGACATATGCATTATGCAGTAAAGTATGTATTATCATAGGATAAGAAAGATGACTAGCAAAATAACAGTGGATAAGAAGTATGAGACCAAATAATATCATTATTATCATATTTACATCTAAACGACTGAAAGCGTGAAAAATCGGCTTGCTAAAATGTGAATTTTTTATTGTCGCTGTGAAGACATGCGATTCTCGACATTCTCATATAAATAAACAATGAACAAGCAAAAATAACTCCTAAGAAGTATAGTGACAAGTTCAAGGGTCGAACACTGGGACGGGCCGAAAATAGCACAAGTTTTGGAGAGAGATTTGTTTGAAATTGACAAAAGGTGAGATGAGCTCTCTTAATTTTTCTTTTATTTTATAAAACTCAGAATGCAATGAAAATAGTTCCAACCAATTGCACTTGTTTCCAGTAGGATTTTACGGTGAATTTTTTTGAAATTTCCTTCTATTTTTAATGATTACCCAACTTGCAGGGGCATAAGTGTGATTTTATGTAAAAGCTAAAGGTATGGATGTAAAAAGAGTTAATTTTAATGACTGGATTGCATTAAAGGAATTCCTTGAGCATAAGTGAAATTCATCAGATAAAAAATGCTCAATGGGTAAATTACAAGAAAGAGACAAGTTTTGGGAACATTGCAAGATGGTTCCTGGAGGACAGAAATTAAGATAATAGAGCTTGAATTTAAAAAGTGCAAATTTGAAGGAATATAAAACTCAAAAATAGAAAAACGGCAGATTGTATAATGAAATTCGATGAAATTGCATAAAGGTCCACATTAATAAAAGAAGACAGGAGAAAAAAAATGCAGATGGGCCCTTAGTCTTCAAGACGAAGGGTGGTTGGGCTCGGGCGCGTTCGCGGGAGCACAGAGTGGCGACAGGACTCAGAGGAGAGCGACGGAGCCCAGCGGAGATAAAGGAGAGGAGCGGTGGTGCATGGAGTCGCGAGGAGACACAGGAGGAGGGGGAGGTGCCAGGCTTTGGTGGAAAATCCCCTCCTTTTATAGTCGTTATAGTAGTGACGGTTACCAGGTGCTCGGAGGGGGGTAAATGATGCCCAGCCGTTTGGGTTGCTCGAATATACGCAGGAACAACAGAAAAGGAAGGTGATGAAGATAGAGTTATTGTGAGCCCCGCACAGTGCATGTACCTGCAAGAAAAGATAAATAAGAAATACCTCTCAAGACTATTGGAAGATGATTATAGACTTCACGGACGTTTGTTCTTTTCGACTTAAATGAGAGAGAGAGAGAGATTGCATTTGTGATTTCTCGGGTACAATGTACGACCATAATGGGAATGGCTGAAATGTATGAGTTGGGAACATGTATGGAAGGGATATGGGACCCACGTGGGAATTAAATGTAATGGGTATAAATGGGATGGGAAATGGCTTAGCTTTCTTGACATGGCACTACGTGGGACAATAGTGAGGATGAGATATTTCATTTCATGGAAATTAAGATGAGTTAATGGCATAATGGAATTTGGATTTTTTTATGGGGATTTTAATGAAATGATAAAAAAACATGTTAGAGGATTTATGCAAAAAGAGAGAAAGAAATGCAATGAAATAGACTTGAAAATTGCTCAATTCGAATATGTTAGTATGATGAATTGGTGATTCATCACACCCCCATGCTTAAATTTTGCTAGTCTCGAGCAAACAATGATATGCAAAAAATAATAAAAAAATGAGTAGAGAATGTACAAATAGGATTTGCAACGGACACACCCACAAAGCCTTGGGATTTTTAGCAAAGTCTGAACAAATAACAAACAAAGACTGAGTCGACCTTTAGATTGATAATGTGTTCGGACTCCTATTAGACTTAAGCATTCGATTCGACAGCCCTCGAGTTCTATCAACTTTAGTTGGTTCCATCCTTAGGTCAAATCAGATCATCTTGATCAACAGATATTCTCTTTATCCTTAAGTTGACTTTGAACTGTGTGCGAAAGTTTTAGCTCTTCCCAATTTGTGAGACTAGTACACTATATAACCTTGAGCATAGTACCAGGAGATTCACAAAATCTTAAGCCTCTATTCTCCCTAAGTCTAGGCTTATTCTCATTTCACCCGAATCTGTCAGCAAAAAAATGGGTGCAAATTATAGAGAGCTTGGATTTTCAGGGGTTTTCCGTATAACGCTTTGGTCCGTTGCTCTTTTTTTTCTTTTTACAGAGCATAACCTGGGCCTCTTTGGCCTCTTTTAAAATTACTAGCATCATTGGTCTGCTACTTGGCTTTTTTGGTAGAGCTGGGTTGTTTGTGTAGAATTTTCTTCGACGAAACTTTGCTTTGCATTTGTATTTTTGGATCAGGCATCCCTTATCGTGCCCTTTTTATAGGATTTTTGTGGTATTGGATATCAAGAGTGTACCTGTATAAAATATGACTTTGTTATACATTGTACATGGTAATTATGCTGACAGACCCTGACTTATAGAGAATAATTGGTTCCCAAACTTAGATCATTTGAATTTTGCTTACCCGAGATTCAGAGTCACTCATTTCCCTTGCTAGAGATTAAACGGTCCCTTGTACACACAAACTAAGTCGATCTAAGGTGTAATGTGCAATTAGGTCAAAAATCAATCAAGAATATAAGAGTGCTAAAGCTGTCAAGATGATCTATTTAGACACAAATTTTGGTCACCGTAAAAACTGGTAGAACTCGAGGAATTAAGTCTAAAATAGACCTGAACAAGGTGAATACTCAATCCTAAAGAAATCCTCTGAAAGTAAGTAAATTAAGGTCTTCTCGATCTAAGTTCAAGACTTGTGAAAATCAGACTAAAAGTCCCAAAAAGTTAGGAGAAAACTAGGAAAAATTTTAGATTTTTAAAATAAATTGTTAATTTTTTCTGAAAGATTTTTTTTGCATTTTTTTAAAATTTTTGGTATATGCAAATGTTTTTGATATTTTGGTAAAACATGCAAAAAAAACGATGCAAAGTTTTTTTTTTTGAAAATATGTTCTTTTTAAACAAAAATGCAAAGAAAATATTTTTGGTTTTTTTTAAACAAATGGAATGCCTGAAATGAAATTTATTTAAAAAAACAAAAAAATGCATGAAATGCAATGCACCCCCGATGCTTAGCAAGAGCCATGTCCCTATGGTGATGGGAAAAAATGGAACAACATGATTAAAGAGAATGCAGATGCAAGTAATGAAAGATGCCTTTTTTTTCAAACCAACTGATTTTTGCACTTTTTTTTGTTTTTCCTCCATACTTTAGCAAGAATTTTATGTACAAAATAAGACGGGAAAAATTTTTTTTAAAGCAGCTGTACAAACAGGCGGCAGAGTTTATGCCTTGCCTAGGCATGCAGTACTCAGACTTCCTGCAAGAGTAGAGTTTCGGCGACTAGCATTGGACCATCGGGTTCAATTATTGGTTTTAGTCTTTGACCATTAACCCGAAATGTAGCATTAGTGGTTGGATCTTTAATTTCCACCGAGCCATTATCAAAAATTTCGGTTACAACATAAGGTCCCTTCCATTTTGATCTTAATTTTCCAGGGAATAACTTGAGTTTAGCATCGAACAACCATACTTTTTGATCAACTTAGAAAATTTTCCTCGAAATATGTGCATCATGCCATTTCTTAATTTTATCTTTGTAGATTAGATCATTATCATATGCTTGAGATCTCAATTCCTCTAACTCAATAAGATCCAATAATCTTTTCTTCCCAGCATCATCAAAATCAAGGTGGCATTTCCGAATAGCCCAAAGGAATTTGTGATGGACCTCTACAGGAAGGTGGCATGCTTTGCCATAAACAATACGATATGGGCTCATTCCTAGAGGGCTACGGAAGGCAGTCTTGTATGCCCAAAGAGCAGAAGTCGGGTATTGTGGCCAATCCTTCCGATCTGATTTCACAATTTTCTGAAGGATGGTTTTAATCTCACGATTGGAGAGCTCAGCCAGACCATTGGTTTGTGGATGGTATGCAGTTGAGATTCGGTGTTGGACTCCATTATTGTTAAGGAGTCGCTTTACAACAACATTTAAGAAATGTGTCCCTCCATCACTTATGATCACTTTTGGGAGACCAAAGCGGGCAAACAAATCATTCAAAAATTTGATTACAGTTTTGCTATCGGCAGCACGAGTAGGGATTGCTTCTACCCAACGGGAGACACAATCAACTGCCAATAGTATGTATTGATATCCATGTGAGTTTGTGAATGGTCCCATAGAGTCGATGCCCCATGTATCAAAAATTTCTACAACATGAACTGGTGAAAGAGGCATCATGTCTCTACGAGTCATGGTTCCAGTCGTTTGGCATTCAGGACAAGCTCGAACAAATTTATCAGCATCCTTGAGTAGTGTTGGCCAATAAAATCCACATTGTAAAACCTTGGCTGCAGTTCGTCTACCTGAGTGATGTCCTCCATATCCAACAGTGTGACAATGAGTTAGGACACTAAGAGTTTCAGAGTCAGGTATGCATCGTCTCCATATCAAATCAGCACCCTCTTTGAAGAGTAGAGGGTCATCCCAGTGATAGTATCTGGCTTGAACCTTAGTTTTTTTCTTTTTTGTCGGGGCCAATCGTCAGGTAGTCTGTGTGTGACCAGGTAGTTGACAATATCTGCATACCAAGGTAATTGTGATATGACTAGTATAGATTCATCCGGGAAAGTTTCGGAAATGGGCAATTCAAAGTTGGTTGATTTTTCTGCAAGATGTGGTGAGTGTAACCTGGATAGGTGGTCAGCTACTACATAATTTGCTTTGACTTTATCCTTGATTTCAACATCAAATTCTTGGAGCAAAAGTATCCATCAATCAATCTCGGCTTTGCATATTTCTTTGCAAATAAGTGTTTGATCGAGGAGTGGTCAGTGTAGATGATTATATGACTCCCTAATAGATAAGATCTAAATTTTTCAAGGGCAAAAACCACAGCTGGTAACTCTTTCTCAGTGATTGTATAATTCTTTTGTGCATCATTTAAAGTTTTACTGGCATAATGGATAGTGCAAGGTTTTCCTTCCCTCCTTTGACCAAGAACTGCACCTACAGCAAAATCAGATGCATCGCACATAATCTCAAAATTCAGACTCCAATAAGGCGGTTGCAAAATTGGTGCTTCAGTCACCATTGTTTTGAGTATTTCAAAAGACCTTAATGCTTCCTTAGATAATATGAAATCTTGATCCTTTTCTAGTAGCTTAGTGAGTGGTCGGGCTAACTTGGAGAAGTCTTTAATAAATCGTCGATAAAACCCAACATGTCCTAAAAATGTCGTATGCCTTTGACATTTTTCGGAGGATCCAAATGCGTGATTACTTCAATTTTAGCAGGATCTACTTCCATCCCACTTCTTGACACAATATGCCTCAGCCCTTGACGAACCATAAATGTGATTTCTCCCAAGACAACACCAAATTAACCTCAATGCATTTTTGTAAGACACGATCTAAAAAATCAAGGGTTTACTCAAAAGAATCACCAAATATAGAAAAGTCATCCATAAAAATTCCCATGTAGTCTCCAACCATTTCAGCAAAAATTACCAACATACATCTTTGAAATGTGGTCGGTGCATTGCATAGTCCAAATGGCATTCTTCGAAATGCATAGGTACCGAATGGGCATGTGAATGTTGTTTTTTCTTGGTCTTCTGGGGTTATGGCGACTTGATTATAACCAGAATAACCATCAAACAAAAATATTCTTTCCCGGCTAATCGTTCGATTATTTGATCCTATGAAAGGTAGGGGAAAGTGATCTTTTCTGGTTGCTTTGTTCAATTTCTGATAATCCACGTAAACTCTCCATGATGTTTCCACACGCGTGGGAATGTCTTTTCCTTTTTCATTCTTTACAATTGTGAGTTCCGCTTTCTTTGAGACTACTTGCAGGGGCTTACTCATTTGCTATCAGATATGGGGTATATAATTCCAGCACTAGACAATTTGCAAATCTCTTTCTTAACCACATCTCTTAAATTAGGGTTTAATCTCCATTGCATTTCTCGGGTTGGTTTAGAATCATCTTCCATGTATATGTGATGTGTGCAGTACGAAGGACTTATGCCTTTCAGATTAGTGATTGTCCATCCAATAGCTTTTGAATTTCTTCTTAGCACTTCCATTAATTGTTCTTCTTGTGTTTGCGTTAGATGGGCGCTAATGATGACAGGGAGAGTGCGTTCATCATTTAGGAAGACATATTTCAAATCCTGTGGAAGGGGTTTCAGCTCAATTGTCTCATAGGACATGGTTTCGAATATAGATGCTTCAGATGCATTTAGAGAAGAAATTAGGGTGGGGGGAATGTTCATGGGGATGAGACATGTAAGGTCCCTCAGATGGACAGATTGTCTCAAAGGGTGGTTCAAGCATAGGCATTATTAGAGCCGAGGCCATATCAAATTCTGACTCTAACATATCCCATGCCTCATCTAACTCCATGATATCTTTCGAAATTGGACACCATGGCTCCATGAGAGCAGAATCTAGAAAAACGTATGTTATCATGATGCTTCAGATCCGTGATAGAAGTGTCAGAGTTGATCAGACTAACCTCCAGTGGGTCTTTGGTCAGAAGGTTATGAGAGAATTTTTCCAGAACTTTACAATCCTCTATAAACCCACAATCTTCTGAATCAGAGTCAACATTCTTGGGATTTACAATGTCAACAGGAATGACTTCTCCATTAACCTTAAATTTCACTTTCCCATCCTCGTAATAAAAGATCGCTTTTGCCATGGCCAAGAATGGTCTACCTAAAATTATAGGCGTTTGCGTTAGGGTCTTGGCTGGATCCATATCCATTACCACGAAGTCAACAGGGAATTGATGCCCCTGTACAGTAACTAAAACATCCTCCAGTACCCCTCTCGATCACTTCACAGAGCGACCAACATTTGAAGTATCATTGAGACGGGTTAAGTTTCCAAGGTCATACTGCTTGAGAATGGCAAGTGGGGAGGAGATTTATTGAGGCACCATTGTCTAGTAACGGGTGATTGAAGGTTAACTCGCCAATTGTACATCGTACTGGCGATGCCCCTGGATCCTTCTTCTTTTCGGGCAACATGTGAGAGATAGCATTTGAAGTTGCTCTAGGTAGAATGTGTTTCTCAGGTTCGATCTCACTGTGTTCCCCTTTTGATTTTTCCTTGGATTTTCTTTTTGGGGTATATTTATCCTTCAAGAAACGGGAATACGCTGGTATATGTTCAATTGCTTGCAGGAGTGGAATTTGAATTACAACATTGGAGAAAAGTTTCTCCAAGTCAGGGTTGGTTGTGGATGATTTGTTCGCTTTCCTTCGTAGTGCCTCAAGAAAGGGGACGGATGTGGGAATAGAAGAAAAAGAGGGAATGTGTGGGTCAATCTCAATCTCATCTTCAGAGTCACTTTCAATTTGCACTTCATCATTCTTTGAAGTGTGTGGCTTCGGATCCATTGTGGTTTTTCCATTGCGAAGAGTGACAGCATTTGCAGATTGATTAGTATTGCTAGGGCATGCTTGGTTGTTCTTGAAATTCACATGCCCCTTCTGTGGTTGTGTTTGTTTTTTGGAGACCAGAATTGTTTCCTCCAAATCCAGGTGGAGGTCTATTAACGTGAGAAGTTACATTTGGGTTAGGAAGTGGTTGTGGAGAGAGTGCCAGAATGTAAGATCTAATCTCAGCGAATTGCTTGGCATTTTCAGCTTGCAATCGAGCAACATCAGCATTAACGCGTGCAAAATTCTCATTCATAGTTCTTAGGAGGGTCCCCATGTCAACTTGAGCATTGTTTTTGGGGGCTTGTTGTTGCACTTGTGGCGGTTGTTGATAGTGAGGGTTACTCTGACCTTGTGTATTCGAACACGGGTTAGAAAAACTCGGTTGATTTCTTTGGAGCCAGAAAACATCTTCGGGTGTTGGATCTTGGAGCGTGATCACTTGGGGTTCGGGTTCAGGGGTAGTTGTAAGTGCACTGATATTGCTCTTGATTTTCTCCAAAACAGAGTTGGCAATTTCATCACTCATTGAATTCATCCTTTTTCTATCACATCGACCTTATTTAATTTTTGAGCAATTACTTGAAGGTCTTGTGAAGAAGAAGACTCAGTATCGGTGTTTGTGTGCTCGACAACTTCAACCGGTTTCATGTGCCGAGTATACTGATCAATAGAGGAGTTGTTAACTGAATTTTCGTCCATATCCTCAAATAATGTCCAAACATAATCTTCATCCTTGTGATATAATTTCCTCCACATGAACCATCTACAACCCTTTTAAAAGATTCATTCATTCCCTCGTGAAAAATTTGGACAAGTTTCCATTTATCAATTCCATGGTGAGGACATTTTCGTTGTAAATTTTTAAATCTCTCCCAAGCAGCATGTATTGGTTCATTGTGTTTTTGAGAAAAGTAAGAGATTTGATGCCTCATAGAATTCATTCGACCGATTGGAAAGTATTCTTTAAAATGGCTTCTCTAAGGTCATTCCATGTGGTGATGGGTATCCCATAATTTCGAAGCCATTGGCTCGCTTTATCCTTAAGTGAAAAAAGGGAATGCCTTCATATAGATATATTCTTGTTCTATCCCTGCAATGTTAATAGTGCCACACACAGCAAGAAAGTCTTGCACATGTTGGAAGGGGTCCTCGGAATCTAATCCATAGAATTTTAACAGTAGAGAGACGATGCCATGTTTGATTTGGAAATTTCCCACATACGGTGGGATCTGAACCCATGGAAGAGGATTTTCAGTTGCAGGGTTGTAAAGGTCACGGATTGGGATGACAACAGGATTCATTCTTTGGAAGAGAGCTTCAAAACCGGGCTAGAGTTTCACCCATTACTCTGACTTGCTCGGCGATGTTAGGATTGTCTCCCATGATTTGTGGCTTGGTCTTAGTCTTGATTTCGATTTTAATTTTAAGAGAAGATGATCGAGATTGAAAACTTCGAGGATTATAGAAGGGATCATACTCAAGTGGATTTTCAATTGGGTTTTTTAACGATCTTCTACCAAACGTGCACAATCAAACCCAAGACAATTTTTCGCCAACGCACACGTGATCGCCGTAGCGATTATATTTTCAGATTTTTAATTTATTGTTCACAAAAAAATCAAGCACACAAAAAAGATTGACCTGAAATATATTTGTGGATTTAAAGACTGTCCTGAATTCGTATGTTTAGTTGCATCCGCTTTCAGCCAGTATGGGTGCAAGTATACGGATACACGTGTTCCTTAAGGACGGTATCAAGTACGGTGTCCTTTAATCACCCACTCTGCTAAGGTTTCCCTCACTGAGAAGCGGTTAAACATTTTTAAATTCAGTAGTCAAGAAATCAACATAGGATTTTTGCATCTGACCTAGGTTTGATAGTTTGTGCACGTGAAATTGTGTACAGAGTGCAGCACTTCAATCACTCAGACCGCTTAATATCCGAGCCACGCGATGACTTTCCGGAAGCTTAATATTTATGTGAACAAGCACGATTGGTGGTCTTTAATTTTCTTGTTATCAAAGGGAGTGAAACCACAGAGATGAATGCAGCCAGAGAAGTGGATTTTAACCAATTTCAGAAATTTCTCTTCCTTAGCAAACAAAATGCAAACAACCTATATGTCTGAGATTAGAACAAACTCACAGAACAGAGAATGTTGGATCCAGAAAAAATTTGAGAATTCCGTTGCTCTTGAATGAGGATCTGAAGAGAGAGAGAGAGACTTGAGATGATTTTTTTATGGTTTAATGTGCCTGAAAAATGAAAGAGAGACTAATTAGAAATTAAAAAAACTATTTACTGAAAGGAAAAAAATGTGCTATGTTGTCTGTCCCTGGCAACGACGCCAAAATGAAAGCGTAAAAAATCGACGTGCTAAAATGTGAATTTTTTGTTGTCGTTGTGAAGACACGCGATTCTCGACATTCTCAGATAAATAAACAATGAACAAGAGAAAATAACTCCTAAGAAGTACAGTGACAAGTTCAAGGGTTGAACACTGGAACATGCCGAAAATAACACAAGTTTTGGAGAGAGATTTGCTTTGAAATTGACAAAAGGTGAGATGAGCTCTCTTAATTTTTCTTTTATTTTATAAAACTCAGAATGCAATGAAAATAGTTCCAACAGATTACACTTGTTTCCAGTAGGATTTTACGGTGAATTTTTTTTTGAAATTTCCTTCTATTTTTAATGATTTACCCAAGTTGCAGGGCCATAAGTATGATTTTATGTAAAAGCTAAAGGCATGGATGTAAAAAGAGTTAATTTTAATGATTGGGTTGCATTTAAAGGAATTCCTTAGGCATAAGTGAAATTCATCAAATAAAAAATGCTCAATGGGTAAATTACAAGAAAGAGACAAGTTTTGAGAACATTGCAAGATGGTTCCTGGAGGACAGAAATTAAGATAATAGATCTTGAATTTAAAAAGTGCAAATTTGACGGAATATAAAACTCAAAAATAGAAAAACTGCATATTGTATAATGAATTTCGATGAAATTGCATAAAGGTCCACATTAATAAAAGACGGTAGGAGAAAAAAATGCAGATGGGCCCTTCGTCTTCAAGACCAAGGGCAGCTGGTCTCGGGCGCGTCTGTGGGAGCATAGAGTGGCGGCAGGACTCAGAGGAGAGCGACGGAGAACAACGGAGATAAAGGAGAGGAGTGGCAGTGCATGGAGTCGCGAGGAGACGCAGGAGGAGGGGGAGGTGCAGGCTTTGGTGGAAAATCCCCTCCTTTTATAGTCGTTATAGCAGTGACAGTTACCAGGTGCTCGGAGGGGGGTAAATGATGCCCAGCCGTTTGGGTTGCTCGAATATACACAGGAACAGCAGAAAAGGAAGGTGGTGAAGATAGAGTTATTGTGAGCCCCGCACAGTGCATGTACCTGCAAGAAAAGATAAATAAGAAATACCTCTCGTGACTATTGAAGATGATTATAGACTTCACGGACGTTTGTTCTTTTCAACTTAAATGAGAGAGAGAGAGAGAGACATTGCATTTGTGATTTCTCGGGTACAATGTATGACCATAATGGGAATGGCTGAAACATATGAGTTGGGAACATGTATGGAAGGGATATGGCACCCACGTGAGAATTAAATGTAATGGGTATAAAATGGGATGGGAAATGGCTTTA
>JAZKJV010000762.1:0-68917 GCA_037367405.1 Ottelia alismoides
TTTAAGGACATCCTGGCGGCCTTCCAAGCCACCTCGGGCTTGGCTTTAAATGCTAACAAAAGCCGCGTGTTCCGTCCAAGGTCCTTCCCGGATGACTTCTCCTTCACACTAAGGATGGGCATTCTCTGAAAGTCCCTTCCTACAACCTACCTTGGCCTCCCTCTTGGTTCTTCCAATAGGTCCTTCGGGGACTGCAGCGCGCTTTTGGATAGGGTGAGGGCCTTGATGGTGGGCTGGAAGGCTAAGGCCCTCTCCCTTGCCGGCCGTCTCCAACTATTAAACTCGGTACTCAGGGGCATCTTCCTCTACTGGACTACTGGAGTCCTCATTCCTCTTAAGGTGGCGTGCAAGATTGATGGGATTTGCGCGGACTTCTTGTGGGGGGGGGGGCAGGAGACATGACGTTTCCTGGCACACAATCTGTCTCCCCAAAAGTGAGGGTGGACTGGCTACATGGGCTTGGACTGTCCTCTCCTCCGACACATCAATTTGGGCGGATTTCATGAGGACAAAATTCCTCCACTCCACCTCTTTCTGGGAGGTACAACCTACTAGTAATGACTCTTGCATTTGGCGTGCCATTTTACGGGCTAGGCCATCCATACGCACTGCTATCCAAGGGGATGTGCCCCCTTACAAATGGACCCACTCAAACAAAGGCTTCTCCTTCGCGGCTGCATATGACCTTCTCCGCCTGCATTGTAGCAGCCCTCCCTGGGCTGCTTACGTATGGGCTAAGGGAGCACTGCCTAAATGCTCATGTGCCCTATACAGGGCCATCCAGAAGCGCCTTCCGACCACAGATAGATTGGCTCGGTGGGGTGTATGTGAGCACGCAACCTGCTACCTATGTTCAACGAAATTGGAATCTCACGACCACCTCTTCTTCAACTGCCCCTTCACGAGCAAGATGTTTACGGAGGCTTGTATTTTTTTTCGCCAGCCCCCGCCTCCGCTACTACCCCTTGGGGAAACGGTGGATTGGATCGCCAGCCAACCGGAACTCATAACGCGCACGTTCCTTAGCAATCTCCTCGGTCTCGTGGTCTGGAGCTCTTGGAGGGAAAGAAACCTCATATGGACCAAGTCGCAGCTCAGCCGTGGCAGCCGGTTGCTTAGCTAAATCGTCAACACCGCCTCTTCCTTATGGAACAGTGTGGGCGCCTAAGCTTTCTGATTTCTGTTAGCAACCCAGGTACCACTGGCTGAAGTTTACTAATGTATGCAACTCTGATGCAAATCCATTTTTTGATTTTTTGGGCCCATGGGGGCACATATGTACAACACTTTCTTTTTGATAGAAATACAAGCTTACTTATCAAAAAAAATCAAATCCAAAGAGAGCCAAAGAACAATTCCCCCCCCCCCCCCCACACAATAAAAACAGTAACAGGGGGTAAAGATGTAAATTCACATGGGTGGCGGCAGGCCAAAGCGGTGGATGGGAAAGCACAGCAGCCCCTCGGAGACTTTCTTTGTTTCTACGCCCACAGAGACAGAGAGAGAGAGAAAGAGAGAGAGAAACCGCAGTCCATCACTTTCCCGTGGAAAGAACAAATACCGGAAGAGCAAAAAGGAAACAAAGCTCCTCTCGCCAAACCCGAACCCAACAGAGCGAAGAAGACCACAAGAGCCTCTCCTCCCGCTTCTCCCCCCCCCCCCCCCCCCCCCCCCCCCCCCCCACCCCCCCCCGCCCCCCGAGCGCTATGGAGAACAGCAGCAACGGCCTGGTCACGTGCGAGAAGCTGGACCGCGTGGCGAGCTGGGTGGGGTCCAGCGTGGCCTCCGCCTTCTTCGCCTCCCTCGAGCGGTGCTCCTGTATAAATCTCAGCACCACCGACAACGACGACGACGACGCCAACGAGGAGGAGGCCAAGGACCGCCCCCTCATGCTCTCCAAGCCCTCCGACGACCCCGTCGACAAGATCGTCTGATCGGTACTCCCTCCCCCCAAACCCTAGTCTCCATCTGCTACGTCTCCTGTACATCGATCTCGATCTGTTTTGCTTGTTCCCCCGCCGGAATCCCCGTCTCCGATCGCGTTGTTCCGGCTCTGTTTTTTTTGTGATCGTGCTTGTGCTGTGGATCCTTGTCGTGTCTACCTTTTTTAATGCTGGATCGGTGGAAATATGAGCTCCTGCGCGGATGCGGTGGCTTGTGAATGTTTGATTGGAGTTCGCGGCGCTTTTTTTGCTTGATCGGATGTTTTGATCGAAAATTAACGGCGGTGGATTGTGATTGGGGTTTTTTTTTCACGCATAGCTTTTAGATCTGTCGAACGTTTACTGGATAAGTGGTTTGCAGCCGTTTGGAGCTAGGGTTCTGCGAATCAGGGTATAAAAAACCGGGACCGACTGGTCGGTTGGACCGGGAACCAGTTCTGACCCGGTCGGTTCGGCCGGTTCTTTTTAATTAATTTCAAAAAAAATAAAAAATAAAAACTGGGTCCGACCAGTGGTCGGACCGGGTTGACCTGGATGGTCGGATCAGGTTGACCCGGATTGATCCAGTTTTGATGGTTTGTTAATTTTCAAAAAATAAAGTTAAATAATGAAATAATGGGATTTTTTTATCAAATATGCCCTTCTTAACTTCTGCGATATAACATATGTCCCTTTTTTTGGAATATAAGTTATGTCAATACTTTCTTAGAGTAATTTTCTTGAAACTACTATAAATAAATGATTACAATATTATACTCATATATAATTCTAGAAAATGCGACTAACTTTGTATAGTTTTACTCGAAATAGGCAATCATGTTATTCTATTAAAAGATTTGAAATTTCTAACGATTATTTCATTGATATATAAATATATACTTACATATATGTATCCGATTTTATTGGTTCAAAAAATCGGTTCGACCGGTCTGACCAGTAAATTAAGTCCGATCCGGTTTTTTCTGAGTCGATGAGAATGATGACGTCATGCTGGTGTCATCACCGGTCCGACCGGTTTGGACCGACGGTTCAACCCGGTTGGACCAAACCGAAGACTGACCGGTTCAATGTCCGGTCCGGTTTTTAAAACTTTGCTGTGAATAAATTTGTAGTTTGACCTATTGTTTGTAGCTTGATAGGAACCGTGCAATCAAGCCAAACGTATGGATCCAAACGCCTGAACTAACATCGGAAATCCAGTCAAGTCGCCCGAACAAACGTGTCTGTTAGTTTAAACGATGCTGTGGGAGTTTGATCAAGGCTTGAGCATTCCAGATTGAACGGTTTGAGTAACTTTGTTTAAGTCTTGATTTTTCTGACAGTTAGTGATCAAGCTGCGGTAAGATCAAGTAGTGAATTCTTGACCTTGTGGTGCGGAGAAATGGTCATGGAGAGAGTTGTGATTGCTGTGTTTAGAAATTTACAGGTCATTGTAGGCTCGATATGATTTTACACAGAAACCAGATAGTACGGGTTCGACTTGCTTAGCAGTGTTGCACCTGAGGAGTCTTGATTAGCTTATAGTTGTGTACAACCTTGAAAATATAGAGTTTAACATAGAGAAATTGTTAAGATAGAGTTGTTAATAGGGAGTTTGACCTTGACAATCTAAATATAGAGTTAGTATAGAGGCCACATTTCTCTGTTTGCGCGTCGTGATTTTTTGGTGCAACTAACTACAGTGTGTTACCTTGTTTTTAGATTCTGTCTTTCCTTGTTTTTTTCCTCACAAGTAATTGCAATGCTATGAGGAGAGAGGTTGTGTTGAATCCACTGGTTTTTTCCGAGTTGTGTCGAATCCAAACTTGTTTTTTTCCAGTCTTTAAGTATAACTTTGATGGATGGTTTTGAGGGACAGATGATCAGTGTTGGTTGGATCATCGTCAAAGGGGTATGAACTGGATCTTGTCCTCCCAGGACATCTTGTGGTGGTTGTTTTTCCTGTAATCTTCCTGGTTACCCTTATTAGGGCAAAAGTTCCAAGGTTTCCTTGTATATATAATCTTAAGACCACTCATCTGACTCTTATTGCTTTCTCCAGCTGTGGTTGGAGTGCTAGGAAAGCTTGGGCTCGATGAGCTAGCACACTCAACTTGGTAAGAGCTCGTGAGCCTTGCTTGAAAATCTATTGAGTACGAGTTTTAGTCAGATAAATGATTCGTTAAGGTTATCGAGTCAAGTTTGAGTTGAGCACATTTCAATATGCTAACTCGATTTGATTTTATTAGTTATTTTATATATTTCATATTTCATATGGGCATACATGATGTATGAATGAGGAGAAATTGTGGCACGAGCATGCTATTTGGAGTTGTGTGATGTTTATATGTATTTGTATTGTATGCCAAACTTTTATAGTTCTTATATAAATACATTTATATATATTGTTACAAAAATTCAAACATTATTATTATTATTACTACTTACGAGATTACTTATGAGTTCAATTGCTTCGCTAAAGAATTTTACAAACAACGAATATGAAATCAACCTGTAGAAGACTTGTTAAGAGGTTCGAGTCGACATTCTTGAAGTTGAAGGTTATCGAGTCCGGGTTTGGTTAAGAGTTTGAGTCTGAATTGAGGCTGACTCGAGTCGTTCAACTCAATAGACACCCTTAGTTGGGTGCGAGGAGGATGGGGTGTCCTTATCTTTCCCTGTTTTCATCTGCAATTGCAGACTTCTCACTTATTTCTCCTTTCGTGTAAATCTTTTTAGCTTATGTCCCATGTGCTCCCATGACGATTTATTCCGAATACTTGTCGTTCCAATTGCTGAGTCTCACCTTGATGACATGAAGAGACATCTGAGGAGCAACTCTCTATTTGCAGTTAAGAGCATTATCTTTTCCCTCGTTTTTAAAGTATATCAGAATATTCATGACTTTCATAGATGTTTTATATACTCCATGAGATATTTGTCCTGTATTTTATCTTAATATGTACAACGTTTATAGAATTTCTGGAAATATTCTTATCAAGCTTCTCAAACTGTTTTTATTCTCCCCTCCATGTCGAATTGAAGTACATATGCCTGCATGTTGTTCAGCAATATCCGATCTAGCTAAAATATTTATTGACATAATATGGCTATCTAACCGATTGACCTTTACTTTTTTTCGCTTTCCTCGTCTGCTTACGCGCAATAATGGCTATATTATTTTAGATAAACAGTCTATCTTGAACTGTTACCTTTACGATTAGAATTCAATATTTATCCTTCATGGTGTAGCTCAACTAATACTCGCACCCGATTTTGACAGGAAAGATCTCGTTGGACTGCAATTATCCGATGTTAGCACGCGCGCTTCGTTAGTATTTTCGTCGGTTTGGCCGAAGGGTTCTTTGTTGTAAAAACAATGGATATTTTCAATCCAGTAACTTTAATCTCATGAGATCGGTATCTCTGTTGCCTAGGCTAGACTTGTTTTTGATGTTCCTAATACGGGTGTGGTTGTTTATATTGATGGATATGGAATATTTATTACAATATCTTGAAAATGTATATAGATATAATGGTTTTTATAGTTATAACCTTCTGAGATTCAGCAAATATATTTACGCTCGTACGTCTTTTTGCAATATCAGATGCACGCATTTTTTTGGCCCTAAAATTACAGTTGAGTAGGGTTGCTAATTGAATTGAATCATTCGAATTCGATTAGGATTCGTTCGATAAAAATTCGAAAAAAGTTCGATTCGAAATCAAATGAACTGAATTTGAATTTAACTTTTGGATTCGATTCTCAAATGAATCGAATCTGAATTCACTTGGATTTGTTCGATAATAATTCGATTCGATTCGATACACACATATATGGTATGGTATGAAGCATTATATATGTATGCAAATAAATGTAGTATATATTTTGCAAAATCCCCACACATGATACACAACTTAATATAATAAATAAAAATTTTCATCATCTTATTCTAAACATCCCAATTTTAGGATGCACATTGCATACACCATACCCCCTCTTTACTCCCCCAAATTCTCTCTCTTCCCTCGTCACTCATGAGAAAAAAAATCCCAACATTTGCTTCTGCTCTCCAACGCCGCCAGCTCCAACCTCTCACTCCTGCTCGATCTCTCCAACGTTACTGGCTCCAGCCTCCTGCTCCTGCTCACTCTCTCCAACGCTGCTGGCTCCAGCCTCCCGCTCATGCTTGCTCTCTCCAACGTCGCCGACTCTAGCCTCCCGCTCTTGCTCACTCTCTCCAACTCTGCCGGCTCCGGCCTCCTGCTCCTGCTCGCTCCCACCATTGACAACACCACCCTCACAGTAGCCAACCCCACCACCAGCACCTGCTCTCCCCCGTCGTCGACAATGACACCGGTTCTAGACTCACCAATGTCATCAGCATCTCTCCATCACCCCCACAGCTATTAGTATTACCACACCCCCCCCCCCTTTACCCTAAAATATTAAGATTTAGGTTCTATCCAAATAATTTATGTGATTCTAAAATACATCATCTGCAAAAAAAACATATACTAAATTTTTAAAAATCATCCCGAGGTCATAGATTTCAAATTTCTAACTATCTTTTCCTTAATCACACTCTTAATCCTCCCATCTATCATAATATCAGGATCTTATGATAAGGACAACCAAGCATTTGAATACAAATAATATCTTAGAGATAATTATGGTATGAATAGATCTCATAGATTTCAAGCTTTGCCTAAATGGCTAATTGTGCAAAAGATCATAGCTGCAACTAAATTCCATTTCTCATCAAGATCACAAGGGACTAGGTTATCAAGAAGGAAATATCATCATAAACTTTAATAAGCCCAACTATGCCCCATAAGAGTGCATTGAAATGAGGTAAGCATGAATTGTTCATGCTTGATGTAGAAAAAATATTACATGTTAGAAAATTGAACTATTGAAGATCAGAGCCATACCAACTGAGTTCTCTGTCCGGTCTGCCGGTTTTTATACACCTCAGATGTTGGATTCAGCTCCATAAGTCAGCTTACATCAACCTTTTATGGTTCTGAAGGAATTTAGTGATCCTCCTTTTTCTCAGATATCATGGAGATAGGTCACTGGAAGGGAAGATATGGAGGATTCTTCAGATAAATGTGGAACACGATCTTCTGGTTTTTATTTTGGACATGTATATCTATTAATCTATATCTTGTATTTCTATATTGGTATGGAATTTAAAATATAGTTTTGAGTATGTGTTTTCATTTTGTTTTTGGAAGTCTAATTCAAACATACCATCTTCTCAAGATAGTGTCCATGAGAGGGTCATTAGGCATGATGATGATATTAATGAAAAAGTGGAAGAAGAGGTGGAGAAATAGAAAAATTGATTCCTGAAATAATTAATAAGATTGATAGAAGAAAAGATCAATGGTTCATGAATCATTTACCAAAGAGAATGAGAAAGTTGGTGGAGTGCCAGTTGAAAGGTGGATATGCATTGATTGAATTTCATCATAGGTACAAAAAGAAAAGCTCAATGATTTTCTTTATATATTCAATTCACCATAGGTATAAAAAGAGCAATTGAGGATTGCAAGAGACATATACGAACAACAAAGTTAGGTACTTTAATGCAATTTATATTATCTATTGAATTTTATCATTTATGTTAAAAGTTTTTTATTTATCTCAATTATTTTTTCACAAATTAGTATCACAAAGTCTATTCAATTCTTTTAAACATAAAATATTAATAATATAATTTTTTATTATTAGTAAAATTATAAATAAAATTATAATTCGATATAAAATAAATCGAATTTGAATATTCGAAACTCCAAACGAATTGAATTTGAATTTAGATTAGAAATTCGTTTAATATTCGATTCGAATTCGGATTCGAAAATTTTATAATGAATTGAATCTGAATCTAAGTAGATTCGAATGTATTCGATTCGATTAGCACCCCTACAGTTGAGTCCCTCCTTTTTGTTTTCAGTTTTGGTTTTGCCATAAATTAATGTCTGTTTGGGAGGGGATGGAGGACAACTAACCTGATGGGCATAATTGGCATAACGACAGTAAAGTGTTGATAGTCTAAGGAGGAATGGAATAAGGGGAATAAGCCTCCAACACGCTTCCTCGTGGTACGACTATTCCCCATTATTTTATCTTATTTCACTCTTATTCCTATCTTTATCCCACCTTACCTACCTTTATTTCACCTTATTCTCCTTATTCTTATCCTCCAGCCGAACGGAGAATAGACCCTTATTCCCCTTATTCCTCATCCTTATTCCTGCTTATTCTCCTACCGAACGGGCCCTAAGAAGGTGAGGCTAAGTCATATTGCAAAAAGATGTGGGTATAACTGTCATTGCAGGAAGTTAGAGGGGTACTATAGTAAAGAAACCTTAGGGCTTGTTTGGTTGTCGGGTTATCCGGCATATTCCTTACATTCTTGGATTTGAATTAGTTTTATGGACTATTACAATTTTTTTGCTACAATATTTTTTTCAGGGTTTTATCAGTTGTGCTCCTCTGAGATATCGTAATTTGAGTTATGCTCCTCCCTTTTTTGGAATATCAGTTATGCTCCTACCTTCTTGCAAAATTCACTGTTGTGCCCTTCTATTAAGGTAAAGTAGGGGCATAACTGATATTACAAAAGGGAAAACTGTGAATTTTGCAAGAAGGTAGGGGCATAATTGATATTCCTAAATAGGGAGGGGCATAATTGAAATTGCAATATCTCAGAGGGGCACAATTGATAAAAATCCTTTTTTTAACTATGTTCAAATAAAAAATCATATAAAAATGTATTATAATTTTTAAAAAAGTTAATATAATACATGATCAATGTCACATCAAATCTATCATTCTAGCCCTCTTCAATCCTTCCAAACAGCTACTATTCACACGAGGATATATCAACCCAACCCAGTTACCAAACATGTTCCAGATAAAATGGATGTGGATCAGATATTATAATTGTAGGCTTATCTTGTAGATTTGCGCAAGTAAATTATATATTGGAATGGATACAAATGAAACAAATGTATGCTAAATGTTTTTATTCTATAAAAAGTATATCAAATGCGGTGAATTGTACAAAAATTTATTAAACCTTATGTAAATGTATTTATTTATGTGAATACGTTATCCATCTTAAATTGGATGCAAATATCAAATCTATATAAAGCAACTAAAGAAAGCATATAAGGCAGTCATCATTACAGGTTATATCATGAAGTCTCAAAAAATAACTTCTACTCCTGACAGATCGTGCGAATGTTTAGGGTCTGTTTGGTTGTTGGGTTGGGTTGGGATATCCATGTGAATAGTAAACTGTGAGGAGGGTTGAGAGGGTTGGAAGGAGGGGTACACCGGTGTACCCTAACTCAACCTTGCAACCAAACGAACCCTTACGAAACGCTTATTCAAGATTTTCATTTTTTCTGTTAAGGTTTAAGTTTGTCAATTCCTATTATAGGTTAAAATTAAAAAAAAAAGGAAAATGCGTGGATTTTCGGGTCAAATCAACAACTCGCTAAACATAAACTAAAATTGATCGAGCTTGAGAAAATTAACTCAAACTCAACAAAGCTCGGGACCAATTATCAACCTCCGTCGCTTAGATGTGCCAGGAAAGCTTGTGCTCGATGAGCCTGACTCGGATTCACTCTGTAAGAGCTCACGAGACAGGCTTAAAAAGCTATTGAGTTCGAGATTGAACTGAATAAATGACTCGTTAAGGTTATTGAGCTGAACATGCCTCAACTTGCTAGCTTGATTCCATAGCTTGTTTTGATTTTAATGAGGTTTAATACATTGTTCATTCCAATTTCTTTGACAGCATCACGACCTCGATTCTAAGTTGTTGGATCCTCTCATTTACCAGATCTGATTATTCAATAATAGCTTACATTCAGACATAAACTGCAACACAAAATGCTATAATGGAAGCATTAAACATTTTGCATTCACAAAATAAAGTTTACATATCAAACTGTCTCGCTGCATTTGATCTACATATACGTCGAAAAGAAAGAACACAAAAGAAAAAGTAACCACTCGAGACTGAAATGAAACTGGTGGTGACTGGTTGGTTAGCTATTCTCCTTGCGAAGGCTCACCGATGCCTGCTTTTTTTAGATAACATATAATAGGGATAAGCAAGTGTCCAACAATGGGGAAAAGATAAATTAAAACAAGTAGGATAATTTCGAAAGCTCACCATACAATAAACTTGCATTTCTTCTTTTCTTCCATTATTCATTTAAATTCTATTAATTTTATCCACACAAGGGATTAGTCCACACAATATCACCTCACCTATCACGGACTTCGAGCGACCGATACTCCTGTATTTGAGGTCATGTTGAACTGAACTTATGATGACGTTCTCAACCAATCCTCTAATGTTACCCTAACCATTTTTTTAATCTTATTATTCAAGGTCTTTAAACACTTAGCATGTCTACCAAGGAAGCTTGCCATCATCGAGGACTTGATTGCTTAGATCTATAGGCTTTTAACAACTTAATTTTTTTTACCAGTGGTTTTAAAACATGTTATCATGACATATCTACTACACATTCCCCCTCATGCCTCCACATGACATGATAATATCTTCAGTTTGATAACTCGTCTGATGGCAGACGAGTATCAAGCATTGTAAGTATTTTTTTCCGCACATTCAATGTATCAAGGCAACCATGCCCTACCTAGATTTTGTATGCTATAGAACTCTGATGACAAACTTATAAGTTGTATGCCTACCATATAGTATCTATTCAAAGTCATTCTTATCGTAAAATGTAATTTTTTTATCTACTTAAAACCATATCAAATTTTACATATCACAACAATAATAACATGTTATGTGTTAACTTTTAACTTGATTCTCTAATTTTTTATCTTCATATATGTACACATATTGTTATATTACTTTATTCTTTTAATTATTTGTTTCAAAGGACCAAATCCGAATCTTCACAAAACTACCAAGGATTATAGTAACAATGTGCACGCATTTTCTACACCAATTCATAACTTAGAAAAGATTTTGACGTAAACATGAATCAATCAAACAAAAGTTATGTTAATCAATATGTGAATGTTCTTCTGTAACGGCTCAGTTTTTTTTAACCTTAATTGCATTTCATTAGTCCAATTATTAACACATTCATTAGGATATCAATTACAATCTTTTAATGACCAATAACCCCCCTCATTGTCACTCTTAAAACCCCCTACATTCCTCTCTCACGGCACCTTTGTTTCAAACAATCCCTACCCTAGGGAGAGAGGTAGAAAGCTTGAGAGGAGTCCTTACGGGTGAGTTGTTTTCGTCGTAGGAGACGACGACATCGAGTCGGAGAAGGAGGAGGGTGTGGATCCGTGACCGAAAGGAGGAGCGGCGATCTCGACTTATAGAGTTAAGCTTTGGATCAAGGTATGTATCGGTCATAGGTTATTATGTATATACATCGATTCACTATATAGAATGGATCGTTGATTATATGTGTCGGTTTAGGATTACAATTTTTTTTAACATACATGTCGGTTTAGGATTACCTATGGAAAATGATCCAATCCAAAATACGATTTAAAAAAAATTGTAAGTTTTACCGTAGGATTACGATCTTTAAATGTCTGGGTCACTTTCGTAAGATAATCGTATGCAATGATTTGATTTTGAATAAGATATCCAAACACAGGTCGGATCTTTAGACCAACACATACATAAACATATTCGATTCAGATTAAACTTCTAAATATATGTGCCGATTCCCTACACTTTGCAGAATTTGTAAAGTCCATCTCAATTTATCACGTGGTGTGATAATTCTGTTGTTAGATATAATTAGTCAGATGATCTTTCAAAGAAAAGAAGGGCTTGAATAATCTTGGTTAATGTTGTTGGTCACAATATTGTTTAGGCTCGTCAAGTACTTGTGAAAGTTATACCCACATAGATATATCCACTACCCTCCCTTAAGGAAATTTGGATGGTTGATGCTCATTTGATACCACGTTCATATCATGTGGCTAAACTATGTACGATATGCCAAATATTGAAATACGCGTATTATCATGTCATTCCTTAAAGAATTACTCTCTTAGATGGTCACAATCTATTATGGGCATAACTGTTACTATGTAATATGTTTAGTTGTACATCTGTTACCGCTTAGACAACGCTACTACTAATAAGATTTGAAATACAAAGTTAAATCTCACGAATGGTGTTATATGCAAAGAGAAAGAATAATATAAATAAGGAAACTAAGAATCGTTGCTGCTATAAAGAGAAATCAACGTCAGTTACCACAATGGTTACTTTAAATTCGGACGCAATTACGCATAAACGGAAAAAAATCAACAATCATGTCTTCTAATTCTTGGCAAGTATTTCTACAACATATTATTATAAAGAAAAATCCAACCTATTACATGATATCAGTAACTAATCACAATGATTATTTGTACGTAAATGGAGTCATAAGGCATCTAAAATAGAGATGTTGATCTCAAATTTATGATAATTTGGGATAAAAATGCACAATTTTACACTAAGATCTTGTGTGCACCGTAGGTTGCACATTTTTGTGTAAACGAAGCATTTCACCTAAAGAGTTAAGCCACTGTATATAACATAGGTAAGAAAAATAAGCTATATATCAGGATTTGAGAAATCATCTTACAAATTACTGTTAAATGGTAACTTTGGATTAATTATAACTTTGAAAACGATGGAATATTCATGTTCAAGTGAAAATTTATAATAAGTTATTATCATACATGTTGTAAAATATTAGAAGGCGTGCTTGATAAGAGAACAAATTTGATAACCTTAAATAAGATTTAAAGCACAGACTCATAAAGAGTCACATGAACTATCGCAAGGGGTCGTGTAAGCCAAAGGGCTATGCCGCAAGGGGCGACGCCGCAAGGGGCGTATGGTTGCAAGGAACCATAGAGGCAAAAGTTAAGTCCTCTAAAGTTGTACCTACACTGTCAACGCCGCAAGGGGCAACGTCGCAAGGGACGTATGGTTGCAAGGAACCACAGAGGCAAAAGCTAAGTCCTCTACAGTTGTAGTTACACTGTAATGGACCGCAAGTGCCAGCGGTTGAAAACGTATAACAAGATACGTATATGAAAGTTATACAAGAAAATTTGTTTATAAAGGTAAACTATTATGAGTTATGCAAGAAAATGGTTTAAAAGAGTAAACCATTACATGTTATACAAGAGGTGGTTTAAGAAAGTTAAACCATCAAAGTCATGGGGGTTAATATTAAAAATGATTATTATGATTTAAGAAGTATGTAATTTGCCATGTATTTTATGAAATAAGCCTCACAAGTTGAAAGAAATGATTGTCATATCTACTTATGCAATTTACATGTATATACATATTTTTGGAAAGAAGTCAAGTTATACATGATAGGGATCGAACATAGACATGCATGGGATTTATCTAGGCACTGAATGATGTGTATACATAAAAATCCAAGTATATGATTTAAAACGGGTTATGAACCGTTAGAACACCCATGCATGGATCCCGATACATACTGGGCATTAGGCTCATGAAAATTTGTGTTTGTCAATTTCAGGTGAAGAGCAGGGTTGATTGCACATTCATGATCGGATTACGGACCATTCGGTAATTCTAACGTGGTATGAGGCAATTATGAAGATTTGAAGGATATCTATATGCCTACATGGACTATGGAGATGTTGTTTTAAATTTCTAATGTAGTTTTGCAAAAACACCCTAGTTGGGGTTGTAATAACCGAACTCTTAGTTGAATGGTTGTTATGGACTTTATTTGGTTATGATATTATCTCTGCTCATTGAATGCCATGCATGTTAACGGTAACGGTTCGGTCGTGCGATTCGATATCGCAAGCTTCCGTTGATTTTTGCAGCCCATTCCATTACATCTTCATGATAAAGAACATAATGAAACATAATTGAAAATTCAACCACAAAAGGAATGATTTTGTTACCTAATCATGTTAACTTTCATGTTGCACCAATCTATTTAGAACTGTGTTCAACTAGGATGAGTAACATCTCCTAAAACAATTGAAATCTGTTTTATTCAAAAGAAAAGCAACAATGAAATTTCAGAAAGAAATGAAAAGACCAGGTGACGAATAATCGGTACACCTCGCTTCATAGCTGGGTAAAACATGTGAAGAATCATATGTTCGCTACCAACATCCAAGAGCATTGCTCAGTATATCATATAATAACATTACTATTAGCATGTAGTGAAGAATGAGAATCAGCATGCTCATAACATGGGTAGGTGAAGTGATGCAGCGTGAAACGGATAAATAGGGCCTCATTTTCTAAGTTTTTTTCGTTATTTAGAGGCTAATTTTATTTACGTTTATTTTGAGTCGTCGTAATTTTATTTAAATAAAAGAGATCGCATGTGATCTCAAATTAGTTAGTTTCAATTTGAAATTTCAAAAAATTAGCTAGTCGGTTAGAGTCAAATTTGGATAAGTAGTTTGAATTTCTATTTTTGTAATCTCATCCCTCCTATATAAAGGGATGATAGTCCATTGTTTTAGATAGTTCAGTTGATATTAAAATTGAGATTTTATCTCTATCTTCGTCTCTCTCTCTTTCTCTCTCAACGTGGTCTTCACGATTCTCTTCCCCAAAATCTCTCGTTTTTTCCGACGAGCTTTCTCCTCTCAACCCCTCCATTTTCTTCTACCAAACAATCTCCACCGATCAAATTTATTTTTCCGTCGCAAAATCTTCATCTGCATCATTTGGTATCAGATGCAGATGAAGATTTTGCGACGGAAAAATAAATTTGATCGGTGGAGATTGTTTGGTAGAAGAAAATAGAGGGGTTGAGAGGAGAAAGCTCGTCGGAAAAAACGAGAGATTTTGGGGAAGAGAATCGTTGATGAATCTCAGATTCACCATTTTAAGTCTCATTAATTAAAGCTCAAGTCCCTCAAAATCAACTGCATTTCTGCATTTATTCTGCATAATTAGCATTCATGCATGATTTCACAAGAATTGCATTTTAGCATTAATTTTTGCATAAAATAAGAAGCCAAAAATCCAAGCCCAAATTGACCTGTAAATAGCCTAACTTCCCCTATTTTTAACTCCTTCATGCTAACACCGCATGTCACAAACCCAACTCCACTGTGTACATATCACTAACAAGAATAAATAAAAAATACAAAAAAATAATTAACCCGGTTAAGTGGACCAAAAACTCAAACCCTAGTTATAGGATTTTCGGACTAAAAGCCACATATCTTCCCCATCCAGTGTCTGATTTGATCCTACTCACTTTTGAACTAATGCACATTCAATTACCTTCAAAACAAGACCAAGTTCAAGTGAATCGGAGCTCGTATGTGAAAGTTGGGTTTTGGGCCTCTTTTGTACATTGTATTTTCGCGGCTTTTTGACCTGTATTTTATGCATTTATTTTCTTTATTAATAAAAATCCAAAAAAATTAGATTAAGGTCTCTTGTATTTATCTTTGATTTTTCTCTATTTTTCCAGTTTTTTTATCTTGTTTAAAAATGACAAAAAAATTAGAAAACCCAAAAATCAAGGTATTCTATGTACATGGGATACCCCAAAAATTCACTTTTCACATTTGACCGAATTTGGCTTTGATGTCTTCATGAAAGTTGTAGATCTCGTCGAGACGAGCATTTTTCGTGAAGAAACTTTTTCGATCTGGGGTCGTTTACTATTTCTTTTTGATTTTACAAACTCTTTTTCTTGTGATTTTTCTGGTGCTGACACGTGGCAGCCCCAGAGGCCGCCACGTGTCAGCTATTTTTCGCCTTTTAAAATCTTAGTTTTTATAAAAAAAAAAATATTAAAGCACCCGCACGTGCAGCGCACGTGCCACCGCCGCACGCGCACTGCACGCGCGCCAGCTCTCTCTGCCCTTAACCCCTTGCCACGTGGCATGCGCGTGGCCGTTCGATCTCGCTTGATCGAACGGCCACTGCTCGTCTCCCCCAACCTCGCGCCCTCCGCTCCTCCGTTATTCCCCAATCGCCGCCGCCGATCCCGCAACCGCCGCGCCCGCTAATCTCGCCAACCTCCTCCGTTATCCCCGCACCGGACCAACGCCCTCCGCAACCTCCGCCTCCCTCTCCTATTAAAACAACCTCGCCGCCCCGCTTCCTCTTCATCCGCCGATACTTCCACTGCCGGAGAGACGGTGGTGACAGCACCGTGCTCCCCCCTTCGCCGGCGAGATCCAAGGTCTTCGACCTTGCTGCATCAAGGCGCGCCCTCCGCCGCTAGTGCCCAGCTCCGCCCCCTTGGCGTCGAGCCACCGACCACCGCATCGCCCTCTCCAAGCCGCTCCATCGCCAGGAGCTGCTTCGACTCCGCCCTCCACTTCATCGTCATCGACCGCCGACGACATCGCCTTCAACCTCAGCCCCGACCGTCGCCATCAACTTCATCAACAACCTCCAGGAGCGGAGGCCCTCCATCACCATCAACTTCAAACGCCACCAGCTCCGGTCATCGTCAACCACCACGCCACCGGCATCGCCTCGCCTCGACAGCACCGCCGGGTCCACGCCGCCCCACGCCTCGCCTTGGCCGGAGGCCACCTCTCGCACGCAAAGCCCGAGGCACCACCACCGCCTTCTTCGCCTGGGCAATCCTCCGCCAGCCCAGCAACCTTCGCCGGCCGGGCTCGAAGCCCGAGGCCCCGGCACGTGCGAGGCACGTGCGCGGGGAACGACCGTTCTTCATCCCCAGGGGTCACGTGATCTGCATGTGACCCGCTGGGTAAATTGCAGCGACCCCCCGGAGGTTCCTATAATTCGCACAGCAACCCCCGCCATCCAAGGGGCACGTGCGACGCACGTGCTCCCTTGGAAAAATTGCAGAAAGACCCTCTGATTTTTGGTAATTGCAAATAAGTCCCTCCACTGCAGTTTTCTTTATTTCTTTTATTTATTATATTTGCGTCTATACCCCTGTGTTCCCCTGTGATTTTAGACCTTTTCTTTACATTATTTAATTAATCTAAAAAATAGCATGATGTTCGTTAATTAATTCTCTACTGTTTGACATCTTGTGGGTATTTTTGTGACGGACAGTTAATTAATAATTAATTATTTTGTGAAAATTAGCATATTTTGCCCAATCTGTGCTTGGAAATTCGTAGTTAATTAACCGTTGATTTAAAAATTCCCCAAAAATCAAATATTGTAGAGATTAATTTGATTAACATTGTGCCCAAAAATCATTGCATTTGCATGCATTATTTGCCCTGTAAAAATCATTTTGTGCATTTCAATGTTTGATTTTTAATAGGTAATAAACCCCACATTTTCGAGGTTTAGGATTTTTCTTAGATTCATCACTTAGTGATAGATCTTAGATAATTCTAGTTCTCGAAAATAAGTAGGTTTATTATTTATTAAAAATTAAATATTAAAAATCATTCTGTTTGCAATTAAAAATTCGTAAAAAATTCACATTGCATCTAAAAATTACAAAAAAATTACAGTGCACTCATTTCATCACGTTTTACATTGTGGCCAACTTTCGTATTTTTCGGACATTGTTTGACTGAAATTTACATTTTAGTCCCTAAAATAGGCCGAATTTGCATTTTGCATCTCATCTTGCATTGAAAAATTCCAAAAAAAATACCGCCTTGAAAACCGAACTAAAAATTGGATAGACATTAATCTAGGTTGTTCCTTTGCCTCCTTGTGATCGACCTTGGGACTTGCCCAAGTAAAATAAACATAAAAGCCACTTGATTAAATTTGATTAAAATTTGTGGTTATTTCTTGACTGTTTCCGAAAGCCGCCTACAACGAACGACTTCATTTATTTTCACGCACAAACGATAAAAACGATTTCTTATCGCGGCTTTTCCGGGCTCGTCAGATGGCGCCGTTGCCGGGGAGGCAAATGGCTTAGTTTTTTGTTTTGAAAACTTTTGTTCGGTTTTCCGAATTCGGGTAGTCTGACCCCCGAATTTTTCATTGTAAATCCCATTTTATTTCTTGTATTTATTTTTCAGCATTTCTTTCATTTATTTTATTTTTGATTATTTTTTGAGTCACTCTCTTACAATCTCTCTCTTATTTTTCTTGCGAGGTACCCGGCGCACGTGGAGCGGTTTTTCAAGGAACCGACGCATCTTCACCGACACCCGAAGAAACCGCAATTAATTAAGATCGAGTCGAGTCGTGAGAGAGAGTAGAGTCTAGTTTTTTTTATTTCTGCACTTTTAATTTCTGCTCATTTATAGCGGTGTCCGTTTGGACTCTCGCGTGTGTACAAAGACATTGAACTTTATTTGTGGTGTGTCGTGGCCTGTTTCACTCTCCGGAGAGGGTGGGGCCCGACTTGAGTGGCGATTAGGATAGACCTGCACATACGGCTCTTAGAGCAATTTTTATTTCTGATTGTGCTCGTAGGATCTTAAGCCACACTGCACTTTAACTGAGACGCACATTAGATCGTTCAACTTAGCCAAATTCAACTCAATTCTTCCCGCTAATAGAACTTTCTGCTTAGGTGCGGTTTTCATCGGCTTGCACGCATTTAGCATAAATTTTCAATTCTGTATTGCATCCCACATGGAGATTGCGAGGAGGCACTGTAAGTCTTCTAACTGAGCATTCATCATAGTTTTTCGCGTGCATCGGCTTTTCCCGAATTCCTCTCTCTTGTTTTATCACATAAATCTAAAGGAAATTGGGACTGGACGGTAGACGTGTATTTGTGTTCACCTAAATTCTACAGTGATCGCCTTAATAAAACTGGGACTGCTAAAGATAGCCGATCTAAAAAAATCCATAAAATCAAGAATTTCTGCAGGAGAGCAACCCCGACATTGTTTGATTTTATCTTGCAGCGAGGAGAGAGACGCACACTAGGATAGAGCCCAGCTCCGAACCTAAAATCTCGTTTAAACGGCTTGCAAGATTGAATTTATCACCAACTAAAATTGAAAAGATAATAGCCGAACCCTTACGGCTTCATTGTGTGAGTTGGTGAACCCGGGGTTTGAATTGTGTTTGCATTGGTGTGCGTGAACTGATTTCAAGATCAATAGCCGCACATTCGATAAAAATTCTCTTTGACTATCCCGTGCAATCATTTCTTCCCTCTCTTGATTTAAACCTCATAATGGAACTCTTGTCCAAAAACTCTCACAGATCTGACTCCCCATTCCTCTCAAAAATGACCGAACACCCATCAGAGCTATACTATGAAAATGAATTTGTTTCGGTTAAGCCCAAATCAACTCAATCCCCTTATTTCAATAATCCTCCAACATTTGCGGGAGGCTTTCACCCGCATATAAATTCGGCCTCTTCATTAAATTTCTATTCGAACAATCCAACCGTAAATGACCACCTACCATCTTGGACCGAATCGTCTTATTCTCAGTTTCTCGCCAATGAAACTTTTCAAGATCAAAATCCCTTCAAACCTCATGACTGGCAGAGAAACCAAACTCAGATGGAAAGACATGCACTGAATAATCATCGACATTGGATTGACCATGATAGACCCCTCGTCAGACATGATGCTCATACAGAGGACTGGACTGACCACTTAGAAACACATAAACCCTGTATGTTGACTCCACAATATCAAGGTCTGACAAATCAACGACACATGTCTGAACCTTATGAGCAGCCTCCTTCCATTATTTTTGAGGAGAAATTTTCAGAAAATAATGAGCATATTTCGGATATTTCAAGAAGCTCTCCTCTCAGTACAAAGAGAAAAATGGAGGATGAAACTATCGAACATACACCTACTGCACCCATAATTAATCATGAACCAAATCTTGAGGAGGATATTTCAAGGATAAATAAGAAATTCAAGTCAATAGAGGAGAGATTTCAAAAATTTACCGATCGATTCATCGCATTCTATGGTGGCTCGGACAGTAAAATGAATGAGGAAATAACTGGATCTGAGATTGAAAATTCTGAGGATATTCAGGGACCTATGGACAGTTCTGAAAATGGTTATGCTGCTGACCACCACCCTGAACACCAGAGCCCCTCTTCGTCTGAAGAACACCCCACACCCCCACACCACCCAGAAAATACCAAAAAAATAGAAATATTTGAAAATCACAAAAAAATTGAAAATTCGGAAAATTTCATAAAAATTGAAACTGAAGATGATCTGCGAAATTTGGATCCGACTATACGGGAAGCACTGGAGAAACGCTTGATATTTGAAATTCCCTTTATACAGGCCATTGAACACTTCCCCGACCTTAAAAGATTTATAACAGATAAATTAATGAACAAAAAGTCGGGCAGAATACGAACAAAGACTGAAAGACATATCTTGTCAATGGCCTCCTCCTTGGTGTTGAGGAGAAAAACCAAGAGCCGCATAGTAAAGCGGTTGCCCAGATTTGACTGCAAAATCAAAGACACAATTTTCACCCATGCTCGGATTGATGACGATTCACCGATTAATATCCTCCCGACCTCTGTTTTTCACGAACTCCAACTCGGACCGATTCGGAAGATACGAGAGATCATTCAATTGGCGAACCGATCGATAAAGCGGCCGAGAGGAACCATTTCTGTCATCATGAAATTCCAAGGTGCTCCGCTCAAGGTAGAATTCACGATCCTCGATATTGAGCATCAAGGAGAATTTACCCAGTCTCCAATCATTCTCGGAAAGCCATTCTTGGCATTGGCCAAGGCGAGTATCGATTGTGAGACTCGGGAAATCAATTTCACAGCATTGGAAGCACTTAAATCTGACCCTATCTTTGAGGAACCACGATCTTCTGAGGCAACCCATGAAGTCCCCGACAACCGTAACCATGAAGCGGTAGAAGAGCCCTACCCTGCAACTACACCTGAGATAGCGGTTGTTGATGAGACTATTGGTTTAGAAAATCTCCCCCCTGCTCCATTCCCAGCCGCTCTCACCATGGACAACCATGTATATGAATAATATGATCCGGAGACTTATGCATGGGCACACCCTGGGTCAACCTACTCTGACTACATGGATTACATCAACACAACTCAGGAATGCACCAACATCAAATCAATGGAGAAAGAACATGCAGAGACTCTCCCCAAGATTCAAATCCCCGAGGATCTCAAAATAGACAAATCTTTCTACTACGACCCTGAGACATATGCATGGTCACACCCTGTAGCAACATTCTCTGAATATCTTGACCAAATCATCCCAAATCGAGAATGCTCAAACATTCGGGAGACTGAGAGCAAGCACGCAGACCAAGCACCGACCAAGGAGAATCTCAATGGCTATTCATCTGGATACTCAAGTGAACCGACACCTTCACGACGAAATAAAAAGAGAGTCACCTTTGACCTTTCGGAAGAGGAATCAGATGATGATCCCTCATCAGGTCCGGAAAAGATGGTTTACATGAGTGAAGTCTGTTCGGCAGCCCTAAAGCCATATCTTCATAAGGATCCAAAATTCAATCCGCGTTGGACAACTCCCGTTCCTAACTACTACTCATCCAAAGCTGATGCTCCTGCATTCTTCAAGTACACTGGAATTCTTTCGTATGAGCTGACTGAGACCGGTGCTTCTGAGCATTCATCCGAGGACAAACTGATTGACCCCAAGAAGGAACGAATTCTGAGAAAACAATTGAAAAAACAAAAAGACCAGAATACTTGGAGTATGCCCACTTTCAAATACTACTCCTCTGAGGATAACTCTGATGATGGATATCTTTCATCTGACTCAAACACTTCATCTATTATCCATCATGATTTTTCTGAGGATGACACTGATTGTAGTGGGGAATCATACGCCTCATCGCCGACTCATCACTACGATCTCCCACCACAGGCTCATAAAAAGATCAGCCGAAAACCGCCTTAATCATCGGCTACCCACCCTCCCTCCCGACCACATCGGTTCCCTTGTACAGCTTCTTCCTCTACTTAGGTCAAGGCCTAAGTATAGGGGGGACCGATGCCATCTGTATATATCATTCTTCTCCTAACTCCCATTCGCTCCATATCCACCCTTCTTCCATACTTAGGCTGTTCAGAGCCTAAGTATAGGGGGAACCGACATCCACCCGTATATACTCTCCTCATTTCCTGGCCGCTTTTCTTTTCATTCTTTTTCTTATTTTCTTTTTTTTCTTTCTTTTTTGTCACTCTCTTACGCTTAGCCCGAGCTATGTCTTCTTTACGCTTCTTGTGCTCTGAGGACACAGCACTCGCTAAGTATAGGGGGGTCTGTATATATACTTTGTATATATTTTACCCATATCTCGTACTTTCGCGTAAGTCTATATGTATTTACGGGGTGGGTACTAACTTTAAAAAAAAAAAAGAAGAAGAAAGAAAAACACTGACTTGCCCTAATTTTCTGAAAAAAAAATATGAAAAAGAGGCTTCTTATTCCATTTTCTGCATAAAAAAACCCCCTTGCATAAAATGTCAAAAAAAAAATTGAAATGTCTGCATTTCACGCACCTGCACTCCATCCACCACCGCATGCATTTGCATCTGTGAAAAGTCATTGGGTTCTGAACCGAGTTATGAGCCGAAACCGAGAGTGGTCTGGGCTTGACCTTAATCCACCTAATTTTCAGATGAACTTCACCGAGAAATAGAATTTTAAGAGCTTCAGGTCTTTTTGGCTTAATTCCTTAAGTTCCACATGACAATGTGCAGCGTTTGACTCTTAGTGTCTAACCTGGTCTCTTCATTCTGGGTACCACTCTGGAATAGGGAATTAATTCGCACTCTCGCACTATGCACTTAGCTCAACCCAAACGGGATGTTGGAAGACTGTGTGAGTCTCTTTTCTGGTAGCGTGGAAATCTAAAGATCGGAGTACGGGTTGAAATAAAGCTTCGGAAAAGGGATGGACGACTGGGCACAATTTTTCTAAGACCCCAAAAAATGTACGGAACAAAAGATTCTATATCCGTAGGGGCACAACAAGATCCAAGCAGAACCACCAAAAATTCCAAATACATAGAAGCATTCTACCAAATAAAATCCGACCAAAAAGGTCCAAGCTTCAGAAAACCTGCAGATCTTGGTGGAGACTCAGCTACACTGGCTATCTCCACAAGGAGAGGTGACTACACTGGCCACCCTCCAGTTCTTTTCTCGTTCTTCTATCTTCTCCCTCATTCGATTGTGAACACAGCACGACAGACCTTAGAAGGAAATACCTGACTCCCCAGGACGAGTTACTGGATAGGAGAGGAGCATGGTAGTCCGGCATTCTGAATGGAAGAGCTAAAACCCTTCACACACATGAGTCGGTTATTCAATGTTCATAGGGTATACTTTGGGAAGAGGATTGATCTAAGATGACTTCTGAGTTGAAACTGTGTCAATGATGTGCAGAACTTGAGGGCTATTGATTTTGAAATTCTAAGTCTCACAGAAGTTCCGCCACACTATTAATCCAAAGGTCGAGTTTAGTTTCACTTTCACCTTCAGTTCATGATCTTGGTATGGAACCCAGTCTCATTTCACTTCATGGCATTTCTTTTTGATGCTCAGGGACGAGCATGGTTTAAGTATAGGGGGATGATGAATCTCAGATTCACCATTTAAGTCTCATTAATTAAAGCTCAAGTCCCTCAAAATCAACTGCATTTCTGCATTTATTCTGCATAATTAGCATTCATGCATGATTTCACAAGAATTGCATTTAGCATTAATTTTTGCATAAAATAAGAAAGCCAAAAATCCAAGCCCAAATTGACCTGTAAATAGCCTAACTTCCCCTATTTTTAACTCCTTCATGCTAACACCGCATGTCACAAACCCAACTCCACTGTGTACATATCACTAACAAGAATAAATAAAAAATACAAAAAAATAATTAACCCGGTTAAGTGGACCAAAAACCCCAAACCCTAGTTATAGGATTTTCGGACTAAAAGCCACATATCTTCCCCATCCAGTGTCTGATTTGATCCTACTCACTTTTGAACTAATGCACATTCAATTACCTTCAAAACAAGACCAAGTTCAAGTGAATCGGAGCTCGTATGTGAAAGTTGGGTTTTGGGCCTCTTTTGTACATTGTATTTTCGCGGCTTTTTGACCTGTATTTTATGCATTTATTTTCTTTATTAATAAAAATCCAAAAAAAATAGATTAAGGTCTCTTGTATTTATCTTTGAGTTTTCTCTATTTTTCCGGTTTTTTTATCTTGTTTAAAAATGACAAAAAAATTAGAAAACCCAAAAATCAAGGTATTCTATGTACATGGGATACCCCAAAAATTCACTTTTCACATTTGACCGAATTTGGCTTTGATGTCTTCATGAAAGTTGTAGATCTCGTCGAGACGAGCATTTTTCGTGAAGAAACTTTTCGATCCGGGGTCGTTTACTATTTCTTTTTGATTTTACAAACTCTTTTTCTTGTGATTTTTCTGGTGCTGACACGTGGCAGCCCCAGAGGCCGCCACGTGTCAGCTATTTTTCGCCTTTTAAAATCTTAGTTTTTATAAAAAAAATTTATTAAAGCACTCGCACGTGCAGCGCACGTGCCACCGCCGCACGCGCACTGCACGTGCACCAGCTCTCTCTGCCCTTAACCCCTTGCCACGTGGCATGCGCGTGGCCGTTCGATCTCGCTTGATCGAACGGCCACTGCTCGTCTCCCCCAACCTCGCGCCCTCCGCTCCTCCGTTATTCCCCAATCGCCGCCGCCGATCCCGCAACCGCCGCGCCCGCTAATCTCGCCAACCTCCTCCGTTATCCCCACACCGGACCAACGCCCTCCGCAACCTCCGCCTCCCTCTCCTATTAAAACAACCTCGCCGCCCCGCTTCCTCTTCATCCGCCGATACTTCCACTGCCGGAGAGACAGTGGTGACAGCACCGTGCTCCCCCCTTCGCCGGCGAGATCCAAGGTCTTCGACCTTGCTGCATCAAGGCGCGCCCTCCGCCGCTAGTGCCCAGCTCCGCCCCCTTGGCGTCGAGCCACCGACCACCGCATCGCCCTCTTCAAGCCGCTCCATCGCCAGGAGCTGCTTCGACTCCGCCCTCCACTTCATCGTCATCGACCGCCGACGACATCGCCTTCAACCTCAGCCCCGACCGTCGCCATCAACTTCATCAACAACCTCCAGGAGCGGAGGCCCTCCATCGCCATCAACTTCAAACGCCACCAGCTCCGGTCATCGTCAACCACCACGCCACCGGCATCGCCTCGCCTCGACAGCACCGCCGGGTCCACGCCGCCCCACGCCTCGCCTTGGCCGGAGGCCACCTCTCGCACGCAAAGCCCGAGGCACCACCACCGCCTTCTTCGCCTGGGCAATCCTCCGCCAGCCCAGCAACCTTCGCCGGCCGGGCTCGAAGCCCGAGGCCCCGACACGTGCGAGGCACGTGCGCGGGGAATGATGAATCCACATTTCATCATCTTTATTCTATCATTTTGGCACCAAAAACCCTAGCAAATGCCTGTAAATAGCATTAAAACCATCATCTTAGCATCCATGCATGTGCATTCAGATTGTGTATAAATCACTGTAATTAAGGCCAAAATTATAGAATAAATAAAGAAAAGAAAAAGAATAAAATATTGTAAATATTTTATGACCCAAAACCCCCGAGACCTAGGCATCTTGATGAATAGGTCGACAAGGAATAAAGTAGGGGGAGATAAGGTCAGAAATACAGTGTAAATACCTATACAATCTATTCATTCTTTATTCATTTTGGGACCTATTTTTGGTTCCACTTTTTGTACATCAAATAAAGAAACTTTGTACATGAAAAGTGTAGATAATTTTATAAAGAAAAATACAAAATTGATTTCACAGAAAAATAATGTACAGATAAAAGTTATGGTCTGAATAAAAATCCAGAATGCCAACTTCCCAGACCCGTATCTCACAAATAAAAACTCCAAATGCAGCGTACTCACCTTTAATTGTATATAGAAGAAAATAATCTATCCAATGGTGGTGGTTTCGCATTTGGCGGAGCTACGGTCTGAAAGTTGAGTTTTGGACCCACATTGTACCTTGTACATATTAAAATATTCAATTTATTATTTATTCATTATTTATTCATTTTTATGTTTTTATAATGTTGTAAATAATACTTATAATAATTATGTGCATTAAAATAAAAATAAAAACCTAAATAAAATACAAAATAAAAATACTGGTGTAATAGAGTACATAGATACATTACATATACTTATACCTGTATAAAACACTTTTATATTTTATTAAATAAACAAAATAAATCAGAAAAATAAAATAAAAATATATTTATGTATATAAAAGTATTCTACAATTTTATAAAATACTAAATAAAAATAATAAAAATAAAAATATACAAATAAAAATAAAATACTCAAATACATAGATATAGATACCTATAAGGGTATAAATGCAAGCTTGTAAAAATTTAATTCATAAAAATAAATAAAAATCGGAATAAAATACTACATACAAAATTAAACAATTTTTATTTTATAACCATAATTTAATTCAACCTATTTCTATTTTTAAATGATTTAATAAAACATTTTTGGGGGCTTTTTCCCTGGTTGGTCCACGTGGACCAACCAGGTGGCCTGGGATGTTGACCAGCCGGTCAACTCCCTGGCCCTAGCCTTCCCCCTTGTCAGAACGCCCGTGACCCCTCTCTCTTCTCGATTTTTTCGCCATCAGGGCGTTGCTCGAGGGAAGATGGTCCCTTCACGAAATTTGTACCCTGAACATCCGAGATCCGCGCCGACCTATTAGATCTCCTTAGATCTTTGCCTCGCACCCGTGATCGATCCTCGAAGTTCGCCCGTCGACCACTTTCAAAAACAACCCCATTCCTTCTCATTCCTCTTTGAACCACTTTGGGCCGAGCTTAGACTTCCGGGTGCGGGTAGGAGTGTGCTCCGGTGACAGGGGAACCATTCCACACCTCCGTTGAGGTACGGCAAGGGCTTGAAGTCGGATTCCACCCATCTCCGGCGGTTGCACCGCCGTGAGGTTCAAACCTCGAGCACCTTGCTCTGAGGTGCTTTCTCCTTCTCTCTTTTGTTTATTTTAGCTTCCTGGCAGCAGTAGGATCTCACCCCCATTCGCATTTTGCCCATCCATCCACAGATTACCATCGTGATCCCCTCGCCGGAGCTTGCTCCGGCGAGCTTCTCCCTCTTCCGCATTCCACCTTCTTTTACTGCTGGGTGGTGCTCGGCATTTTGCCCGAGCTCCCCCTAACCTTTTTGCAGGTCGCTGGAGGCAGAAGACCCCATCTGGAGGGGGTCGATTTTGAGGAAACCGAGGTACCTGGGCCCCCTTTCGTCTCCAGCCTCGCGGTGGCATTCTGGTGCTTGCCGCACCTTTTTGGCGCCACCTCCGGGTTGGGGATCCTCCCAGGAACGACATAGACCGACTGTGGACCTCAGATAGCTCCGGAGAGGGAGGAGAACGCTCGGAGAAGAACCCCCTCGCCGCTGTGCTTCCTTGTTCATCCAACGGGGCTCCCAGCCGTTGATCTGCTTCTGTTCTTCCAGCGATCCCCGGAGCCGTCCGATCGTTCGAGTCCAGCAGCCGTTGATCGTCGCCGATGATCTAATCCTGACCGACGGATTGCGAAGCGTCATCGTGAGCCCGCGAGCTGCCACGTGGCAAGTGGGAGAAGGAGGACCGTCGGATCGCCCGCCTTTGACTGGGTATTTTGCATGTAACCCCCGGTCACTTTTTGTAATATTCTATTAGAACTAAAATTTTCCTCTGCCGTTATTAAGTTTTTGTAATATTTGTGGTGAAGTCCCTGGCAGCTTTTGATATTACACTTAGGTCCTCCCCAGGCGCGTGCATTGCACGCGCGTGGGTGGACATTTTGCATCGAAGCCCTAGCGGCTTTTGGTATTGGTTTTTAGCCCAGAAAGTACTTAATTCAGTATATATTTTTGTGGCGAAATTACAGCCGTACCCCCATCTTTTCAGATATTTGCATAAAGGTCCCTGCCAGGCCTTTGATTTTTGGATGCTTGTTGCATTTAATTGAAATATCATTTTAAGTCCAAAAATTCCACAAAAATAGTCTTAAGCTCCTGGACACTTGTACTTTAACGCCACCTAGTTAGTTTTTGATTTTATTTTATTTTCATATTTATTAAAAATCAAAAACTCTCATTTTGTGTACTGTCTACCTTAGAAAATACCAAAAAAATATCAAAACACCTCCAAAAATTCCAAAAAAATCACCTAGTGTCTATTTTATCATCTTTTAGTGTCAGTCCAAAAATCATTAAAAATCTCAAAAGAAAAACACTAAAAATATAAAAACACTCAAAAACTTCAAAAAAATATAAAAAATAGTAGAAAAACCCAAAAATTGCAAACTCAGCTTCTGTTTCTTCCTTATTTTGTTACTTTTATTAGAAAAATAGTGTGAAATATTTTGACTACTGGTTGGTATTTTTAACTTGCATTTTTGTCACAGCCAGCCCTTATTTCCACTGTTTTCCTTATTTCAGACTTTAAAAATACCAAAAACATCTTGAAAAATCCCCAAAAATCACAAAAACAGTAAAAAACCTTAAAAATACCAAAAACATTTATTTTCTGAATTTTGGAGCATTTTTGTGCATTTTTATAAATATTTCACTTTGCCTTGTCTTATATTGCCTTTACTTTCCAATATAAAAAAAAGTATAAAATATAAAATATAAAAATTAGAAAATCAAAAATCAAAATACAAAATTAAAAATTAAATTAAAAAAAATTAATTAAAAACCCACAAAAATTGTAGTTGCTTGCTTGCTTAGTGTAGACACTTCACACACTCACACACTTTAGCATTCATTTGCTTGAGCTACACTGTTTGCTCCCTGTGTTCGAACTCTCTGCATACTTGCCCATATACATCATTTGTGCAGAGTTAAAAATAAATTTTAACTCCACATTGTTTCTAATTTGTTGATCTTAGTGTGGGTTAATTGTTGACTTTGGTCCGAATTTAGTGTGGTCAACACACCGACTGAGTTCACGCTTTGTGTGAATTTAAGACCACCTATTTTTGGCTAAATCAAATGGCGCCGTTGCCGGGGAGCAACAGCGCGTAGTTCGAGTTTTTATTTTGTGTTGTGATCATTTGTCTGCACTTCGCGGCTTTTATTTCTATTTGTATTATTGATATATCTCTTGAGCTGTCTAATCCCTCTTCTTTGTTGACTTTCTGCGAGGTACCGCGGACCGAGGGAGGCGCGTCACTCGAGGCGCCGAAGCACCCACGTGAAGCCGGCTTAGCCACCTAGCACCAAGGAGACGAGAAGAGAATTTTTGAAGACCGCGCTCTACTTTAGTTGCATTTTATTTCATTGCATTTATTTTTGTAATTTAAGTGAGTGAGAGACTATAATTGTAATAATACAGGTACCCCCGGACTGGACTCTCTGGAGCCTAATTTCCAAGTGATTGTTCACTTGGGGGCTCTCGCGGTTTTTGTCGGCTTTTCTCGCATTCTTTTTATTTTGTTTTGTTTTTCGATTTTATTTATTTTGTGTGATTGAGCCCATAGTTTTAGGATTGCTTGCGATAGATTAAGGCCAAACACCTAATATCTTTGCATGTACCTATAGCCGCGTTTGGACTTAGTCAAATTTAAACAGTCTATTCATTTATCTCTTAACCCGTGTGCCGTGAACGAGCCCCATCAAGCGCTACTCCTGAACTCGAGTGTGTCGAGAAGAGGAGGGGTAAGCCAAGACCGGACTCTTAGGTTAAAGATAAGTGGTCGACTTGTGGTTCTTCACGATAATAGCAATTTCTGAACTTAGGGCGATTTCATCGGCTTTGCATTTGCATATAGATAGGTTTCAATTCTGCTGAGCATCCCTGCATGTAGAGTGCTGGAGGCAAGGTGAGCATTTACGCTTTAGCATCCATCATTATTTGCCGCTTGCATTGCTTTTCTGACTCTCCCTCTGATTTTGCCAACCTAGGTGCTCAAAGGAATTGATTCCCCGTTAGGATCGTGCATTTTCATTAAAAATCCAAAAAAAAGTGATAACCAATAAAATTGGGACTGCTAATTTTACTTGACCCTAAAATTCACCAAAAAAGAAAAATCTTGTATTGGGGCGAGTAATCCCCTCATTGTCTTCGCTTTTACTTGCTCGCGCACACCTTAAGGATTAGTGCCCAAATCCCATCAAGCCCCTAAGTGTGTGTGAAATTCTTTGACTTCTCACCTAACTCTAAAACCGACAAGATAAAAAGACCGCTCTTTGCGGTCTCTACCGAGTTGAGTAGGTGAATTGAGGGTTTGATTTGTTTCATTTTTGTTTGTGATTGTTTCGTGTGTGTCCTAGATCATACCTGCGCATTTGCGCCTTTTTCTTCACTCTTTTGACTTGACCTTCGTGCTCCCCCGAATCACTTCCTTTTGTTTTCGAGATGGATCCCTGGAGTGCATTTTATCCGGACTTTGCGGACCCCTCGCTCGCTCCAGCCGGTCCACCTCCGTTTTATCAGGAGGATCCTCCTCCTAATTTTTCTGATTTTTGTACATATCCGCCTCAGCCACAGTATCAGACCTCAGACTTCTACCCACCTCCATCCCCACATGTATATTATCCGCCTCAACGTCCACATCCACCTGAGTCTGACCTGTTGGAGTCACCTCCCACTACCTCCATGAGTGCTGTCATGAACCTAATGCTAGAGCACATCAATTTGATGAAGGAAAATCTTGACACTTTGAGAGAATATCGGACTAGTGCTCTTTTCATCGAGGATACAACTTTACTTGTGAAGAATCATGGGAGCTTGCAATCGCCCAAAACACAAAAAAATGAGAAAAATTTAAAAATCCAAAAAGATTTCGGGAGACACTTGGTTGATCACGATTTTGAGGAGAGAGTCCACTTGCCAGAACCCTGGACCACACATGCATTCACATCCAGTCCCACCTTTGACCCCGAGGATGCCGCTGTACAGACTGCTCTTGGCATGCCTCGTGTATATGCTGATTCCGACTCCCTCCCTTGTATGGAGGAAGTCCAAAAATTCAAAAAAATGTTATCTGAACCCGAAGTGGTGGCTACTATTCATGAGATTATCCGTGCCCCTCTTCAGCAGGCCATGACCCAATTATCTGCTCCTCTTCCTAAGAAGAGAAAGCGGAGGAGCAGATCTGAGCGTCACATTCTGACCATGGCCACTGCCCTCGCCATCACACACCGTCCCATTCCCAAGAGGAAGAACACAGCTACACCTTTCATTACTTGCACCATCTCTGACCATACTTGTGATCGCACTCTCCTAGACGGCGGTGCTTCGATTAGCATACTACCCTTCTCGCTGGTACAGTCTCTTCACTTAGGGCCTCTCAAGAAGACCAGGATGATCGTTCAGTTTGCTGATGGATCAATCAAGAGGCCGAAGGGTATCCTTGAAAACGCCGTCATTTCTATTCAGGGCACGAGCCACCATGTTGATTTTATCGTGTTGCCCATGGAGAACTCCACAGGGGAGCCATCTCCAATCATCCTGGGACGACCATTCCTCGCCTCTGCGAGGGTCGTTATTGATTATGGATCAGGAGAGGTTCGGTTCCGTCCTGTTGACGGGAACGAAGTGTCGATCACCGCACCCACAGTGGACCAGAGACCTGCACCTGATGCACCTTCACCGATCATAGCTGACTCTGAGGCCCATGACAGATCTGATGATACTAGAGACACTTCCTTAGCGATCCCTGATGAGACCCGACGGATCCCCCGAAAGGGGAGGAAGTCGGAAGGCATGGACCTCACTGATCCTCCTCCTGGTGTGTGGCGATGTGTTGATGAGATCCAGAGTATTTACGTGATTGAACCATTTGATCAGGGGGCAGATACCAAGATAATTGAGGATGCTTATGATGTTGCCCATTACTTTGAGAGACCTCCTAAGGCAACAAATGACTTGAATAAGACTAGACAGGACGGACCTAGTTTGACTACTTCCACTGATAAATCCGTTCCTGGCCCTTCACAGGTCAAGATGATTGAGGTCGGTTATGATGCTGCTATTTACTTTGATAAATTCAGACCTCTTGCTGAAGACAAGGATTCAGGTGAGACTCTTGAGGACGATCTGAGTTCGTACACTTCCACTGATGACTTCGTTCCTTTTGATTTTGACCTGGACGAGGACTCGCAGGACGACTCCGATTACACTTCTTCCGTGGATGATGAGTTTGTCCCATTTCACTTTGACATCTGCGAGACTTCTAAGGCCGGACCTAGTCGTACTTCTTCCACTCACCAGTCTGTGCCTTCACACCATAAGACCACCAAGGGAGAACCTAGCCGTACTACTTCCATTGATCAGTTCGTCCCTTTCCGTTTTGATTCCACTGAGGGCCTTCACCGTGTCGACCCTGATCGGTCTCCGTCCACTGTGGACCCCGATGTCGACATACACCATATCCGATCTATCCCTCAGCGGTCCCGCAAGAAGGTTTGCTTTCCACCTTCTTGATCATATGTACATCCACCTCTGTTGTACATTTTCCTTTGTTCATCTTTCCATCTCCCGTTTTTGCTCGTCTACCCATTTCTCGTGTTTGCCTTGCCTAGGACGTACTTTGTCCTACGTATAGGAGGGGTAGATGAGTTGAGTGTTCTTTCTTTGTCAGTCTCATCACTCCTGTTGTTGCCTATACTTAGGGCTTCTTTTACCCTAAGTATAGGGGGAGTGACGTGTACATCCTCACGATCTCTTCTTCCATCTTCATCTATTTTCTTCATTTTCTTCTTTTCTTCTTTTCTTCTTTTCCATCTCTATCTTCTTTATCTATGAAAAAGGTGCCGCCCTTGTAGACAGTTTTCCATACTTAGGACGTACTTTGTCCTAAGTATAGGGGGGTGTGCACCCCGAGTTGTTCTATTCTTTTCGATCCTCTCCATTGTCTCCTCTTCTTGTCTATACTTAGGGATATCTTACCCTAAGTATAGGGGGAGACAATCTGAGTACGATCTGTGCATTCCCACCCTTGACCCTCCCTGCGTTGTGTACAGTCTGCTATACTTAGGATTACTTGATCCTAAGTATAGGGGGGACGGTCAACTTCTCATTCATTTATTTCTTTATTCTTAGACTTGTCTATACTTAGTACGAGTTATGTCTTCTCTTTTCTCTCCGATCTATGAGGACATAGCTCAAGCTAAGTATAGGGGGGTCGTATATACTACGTATATACTTTAGCCATAACTCGTACTTTCGTATTTTCCTAATAACATGGCTAATAATTCTTTAAAATTCATTAAAAATTCTTAATAAAAAGATGTGGTTATTCCTCACTTTCTATTTACTGATTAATAAATCAGGTGAAAATGTTTTTTGCAAAATGTTTGAAAAATAGTTTGAAAATCTTTGTGAACATCTATTGAAAACTATTTTGAAAATATTTTGTTTCATGTTTTCAACCTGTGTAAAATGTGTGGTTTGTAAAATTTATTTTCTGTGTGTAAAATAAAATGTTTGAAAAATGATTTGCAAATGGTTTGAAAAATGGTTGCAAAAATGATTTGAAAAACCTATATATACTGTTTTGAAAGCCTTTGCAAAATGTTTTCAAATGTGTGTAAAATGTTTGTAAAAATTATTTTGGACTATAGTTTTCAAAAATTGTGTGAAAATTGTTTTCAAATAAGTTTGAGGAATACACTCATCACACCAAAATCCATCTTATATGTATATGTATAAAATTGATCACTTACCCTTGTAAATTCTAAATTCCTCTTCTTGTATATATAAAGAAGCACTCCCGTGTACATATTTCACCTAGTTTTTAGCCAAAATCTTTTTGTTTTCAAAAATCCCAAAAACATTTGCAAAACTAAAATCCAAAAACATTTGAAAGATCTTTTTGAAAAAAAAATGCATCTGCATATGCATGCATCATCTTTTCAAAAACCCATAAAAAGTTCAAAATCTTTGAAAATTGCATCACAAAAATATTTTCTGCATATCATTGCATGGCATGCGCATTTTTCGGATCGAGTTTGATAGTTGAACAAGTCTAAGGAAAATCCGGAGATTGGAGCTTGATTGGACCTTAAAATCTACTTAATAACAGGAACCTTATAGGAACTGGGTTTGAGGTACTTCAGGTCTAGTTGACTTAATTCTTTGAGGATCACGGGACTTGGTTCAATGGATTCTTGACCGCCTAAGTAGAGTATTTCGGAGCACACGCACGACTCTTGTTGATAATGACCTAACTTGGACACCTGCACCTTTCACATAGCGCTCCACGGATGAGGTGGTGAGGAGGCAGTTTCCTTTGGCTTGGGGTAGCATATGAGGGTAGTACTTCTAGGCGGAACCTCTCTTCTTCTTATAGTGAAGGAAGTGCACCTCAACTTGGTCTAGTAGTGATGAAGGCTAAAGACAGAAGCCGTGGGTTGCAATAAAGCTTCAAAAGAGGGATAGTCTACTGGCTCAAGAGAAAAACTCCTTATGTAAATGCTGTTGTGCATAGTATTCAAAAAAAAAAAAAAAAGAGTTCAGGCATGTACAAGAATAAAAAGCCTGCAAAGTATGTGAAGTCAATAAGCAAGCTTGAGTTCCAAAGTCAAATATGTGAGCCTGCAGCAGGATGACTTGACTACACTGGTCTTGCATCCCAGGATAGGTAGCTACACTGGCTACCGTCCATTCTTTTCTTCACCCCCCTCTTCTTGAGCTGGTTGCACTTGAACTTAGAAGGGAATACCCCGCTTCTCGAGGAAAGAGTTGCTAGACCGAGGGATTAGAGTTACCAGGTTGGAGGAGGTTGTTTCTTTGCTACTCCTGAGGTGGTGAGCTACATATCACTTACACTGTACAAGTCAGATTCATAGTCGTAAGAGTTTGCGTATGAGTTGAGATATTTCTGACCTGGCTATTGAGGAGACTTGGACAGAGTTTTGGGATACTCAAGGACTGTTGGATTTCAAATTTAGTTCTCATTAAGGTTCCGACCGCACTAAAATTCCCAAGGGTCCGACTTAAGCTCCAAACTTTGATTTTGCGAAGACAAGTTTGATAATCAAGTAAAATCCAAGTTCTTCTTTTTCTTTTCTTTCTTTTCTTTTTGCACTTATTGCATAAGTGTTTGCTAGGGACTAGCAAAGGTAAAGTATAGGGGGATGATGAATCCACATTTCATCATCTTTATTCTATCATTTTGGCACCAAAAACCCTAGCAAATGCCTGTAAATAGCATTAAAACCATCATCTTAGCATCCATGCATGTGCATTCAGATTGTGTATAAATCACTGTAATTAAGGCCAAAATTATAGAATAAATAAAGAAAAGAAAAAGAATAAAATATTGTAAATATTTTATGACCCAAAACCCCCGAGACCTAGGCATCTTGATGAATAGGTCGACAAGGAATAAAGTAGGGGGAGATAAGGTCAGAAATACAGTGTAAATACCTATACAATCTATTCATTCTTTATTCATTTTGGGACCTATTTTTGGTTCCACTTTTTGTACATCAAATAAAGAAACTTTGTACATGAAAAGTGTAGATAATTTTATAAAGAAAAATACAAAATTGATTTCACAGAAAAATAATGTACAGATAAAAAGTTATGGTCTGAATAAAAATCCAGAATGCCAACTTCCCAGACCCGTATCTCACAAATAAAAACTCCAAATACAGCGTACTCACCTTTAATTGTATATAGAAGAAAATAATCTATCCAATGGTGGTGGTTTCGCATTTGGCGGAGCTACGGTCTGAAAGTTGAGTTTTGGACCCACATTATACCTTGTACATATTAAAATATTCAATTTATTATTTATTCATTATTTATTCATTTTTATGTTTTTATAATGTTGTAAATAATACTTATAATAATTATGTGCATTAAAATAAAAATAAAAACCTAAATAAAATACAAAATAAAAATACTGGTGTAATAGAGTACATAGATACATTACATATACTTATACCTGTATAAAACACTTTTATATTTTATTAAATATACAAAATAAATCAGAAAAATAAAATAAAAATATATTTATGTATATAAAAGTATTCTACAATTTTATAAAATACTAAATAAAAATAATAAAAATAAAAATATACAAATAAAAATAAAATACTCAAATACATAGATATAGATACCTATAAGGGTATAAATGCAAGCTTGTAAAAATTCAATTCATAAAAATAAATAAAAATCGGAATAAAATACTACATACAAAATTAAACAATTTTTATTTTATAACCATAATTTAATTCAACCTATTTCTATTTTTAAATGATTTAATAAAACATTTTTGGGGGCTTTTTCCTGGTTGGTCCACGTGGACCAACCAGGTGGCCTGGGATGTTGACCAGCCGGTCAACTCCCTGGCCCTAGCCTTCCCCCTTGTCAGAACGCCCGTGACCCCTCTCTCTTCTCGATTTTTTCGCCATCAGGGCGTTGCTCGAGGGAAGATGGTCCCTTCACGAAATTTGTACCCTGAACATCCGAGATCCGCGCCGACCTATTAGATCTCCTTAGATCTTTGCCTCGCACCCGTGATCGATCCTCGAAGTTCGCCCGTCGACCACTTTCAAAAACAACCCCATTCCTTCCCATTCCTCTTTGAACCACTTTGGGCCGAGCTTAGACTTCCGGGTGCGGGTAGGAGTGTGCTCCGGTGACAGGGGAACCATTCCACACCTCCGTTGAGGTACGGCAAGGGCTTGAAGTCGGATTCCACCCATCTCCGGCGGTTGCACCGCCGTGAGGTTCAAACCTCGAGCACCTTGCTCTGAGGTGCTTTCTCCTTCTCTCTTTTGTTTATTTTAGCTTCCTGGCAGCAGTAGGATCTCACCCCCATTCGCATTTTGCCCATCCATCCACAGATTACCATCGTGATCCCCTCGCCGGAGCTTGCTCCGGCGAGCTTCTCCCTCTTCCGCATTCCACCTTCTTTTACTGCTGGGTGGTGCTCGGCATTTTGCCCGAGCTCCCCCTAACCTTTTTGCAGGTCGCTGGAGGCAGAAGACCCCATCTGGAGGGGGTCGATTTTGAGGAAACCGAGGTACCTGGGCCCCCTTTCGTCTCCAGCCTCGCGGTGGCATTCTGGTGCTTGCCGCACCTTTTTGGCGCCACCTCCGGGTTGGGGATCCTCCCAGGAACGACATAGACCGACTGTGGACCTCAGATAGCTCCGGAGAGGGAGGAGAACGCTCGGAGAAGAACCCCCTCGCCGCTGTGCTTCCTTGTTCATCCAACGGGGCTCCCAGCCGTTGATCTGCTTCTGTTCTTCCAGCGATCCCCGGAGCCGTCCGATCGTTCGAGTCCAGCAGCCGTTGATCGTCGCCGATGATCTAATCCTGACCGACGGATTGCGAAGCGTCATCGTGAGCCCGCGAGCTGCCACGTGGCAAGTGGGAGAAGGAGGACCGTCGGATCGCCCGCCTTTGACTGGGTATTTTGCATGTAACCCCCGGTCACTTTTTGTAATATTCTATTAGAACTAAAATTTTCCTCTGCCGTTATTAAGTTTTTGTAATATTTGTGGTGAAGTCCCTGGCAGCTTTTGATATTACACTTAGGTCCTCCCCAGGCGCGTGCATTGCACGCGCGTGGGTGGACATTTTGCATCGAAGCCCTAGCGGCTTTTGGTATTGGTTTTTAGCCCAGAAAGTACTTAATTCAGTATATATTTTTGTGGCGAAATTACAGCCGTACCCCCATCTTTTCAGATATTTGCATAAAGGTCCCTGCCAGGCCTTTGATTTTTGGATGCTTGTTGCATTTAATTGAAATATCATTTTAAGTCCAAAAATTCCACAAAAATAGTCTTAAGCTCCTGGACACTTGTACTTTAACGCCACCTAGTTAGTTTTTGATTTTATTTTATTTTCATATTTATTAAAAATCAAAAACTCTCATTTTGTGTACTGTCTACCTTAGAAAATACCAAAAAAATATCAAAACACCTCCAAAAATTCCAAAAAAATCACCTAGTGTCTATTTTATCATCTTTTAGTGTCAGTCCAAAAATCATTAAAAATCTCAAAAGAAAAACACTAAAAATATAAAAACACTCAAAAACTTCAAAAAAATATAAAAAATAGTAGAAAAACCCAAAAATTGCAAACTCAGCTTCTGTTTCTTCCTTATTTTGTTACTTTTATTAAAAAAATAGTGTGAAATATTTTGACTACTGGTTGGTATTTTTAACTTGCATTTTTGTCACAGCCAGCCCTTATTTCCACTGTTTGCCTTATTTCAGACTTTAAAAATACCAAAAACATCTTGAAAAATCCCCAAAAATCACAAAAACAGTAAAAAACCTTAAAAATACCAAAAACATTTATTTTCTGAATTTTGGAGCATTTTTGTGCATTTTTATAAATATTTCACTTTGCCTTGTCTTATATTGCCTTTACTTTCCAATATAAAAAAAAAGTATAAAATATAAAATATAAAAATTAGAAAATCAAAAATCAAAATACAAAATTAAAAATTAAATTAAAAAAAAATTAATTAAAAACCCACAAAAATTGTAGTTGCTTGCTTGCTTAGTGTAGGCACTTCACACACTCACACACTTTAGCATTCATTTGCTTGAGCTACACTGTTTGCTCCCTGTGTTCGAACTCTCTGCATACTTGCCCATATACATCATTTGTGCAGAGTTAAAAATAAATTTTAACTCCACATTGTTTCTAATTTGTTGATCTTAGTGTGGGTTAATTGTTGACTTTGGTCCGAATTTAGTGTGGTCAACACACCGACTGAGTTCACGCTTTGTGTGAATTTAAGACCACCTATTTTTGGCTAAATCAGGGAATGACCGTTCTTCATCCCCAGGGGTCACGTGATCTGCACGTGACCCGCTGGGTAAATTGCAGCGACCCCCCGGAGGTTCCTACAATTCGCACAGCAACCCCCGCCATCCAAGGGGCACGTGCGACGCACGTGCTCCCTTGGAAAAATTGCAGAAAGATCTCTGATTTTTGGTAATTGCAAATAAGTCCCCCCACTGCAGTTTTCTTTATTTCTTTTATTTATTATATTTGCGTCTATACCCCTGTGTTCCCCTGTGATTCTAGACCTTTTCTTTACATTATTTAATTAATCTAAAAAATAGCATGATGTTCGTTAATTAATTCTCTACTGTTTGACATCTTGTGGGTATTTTTGTGATGGACGGTTAATTAATAATTAATTATTTTGTGAAAATTAGCATATTTTGCCCAATCTGTGCTTGGAAATTTGTAGTTAATTAACCGTTGATTTAAAAATTCCCCAAAAATCAAATATTGTAGAGATTAATTTGATTAACATTGTGCCCAAAAATCATTGCATTTGCATGCATTATTTGCCCTGTAAAAATCATTTTGTGCATTTCAATGTTTGATTTTTAATAGGTAATAAACCCCACATTTTCGAGGTTTAGGATTTTTCTTAGATTCATCACTTAGTGATCTTAGATAATTCTAGTTCTCGAAAATAAGTAGGTTTATTATTTATTAAAAATTAAATATTAAAAATCATTCTGTTTGCAATTAAAAATTCGTAAAAAATTCACATTGCATCTAAAAATTACAAAAAAATTATAGTGCACTCATTTCATCACGTTTTACATTGTGGCCAACTTTCGTATTTTTCGAACATTGTTTGACTGAAATTTACATTTTAGTCCCTAAAATAGGCCGAATTTGCATTTTGCATCTCATCTTGCATTGAAAAATTCCAAAAAAATACCGCCTTGAAAACCGAACTAAAAATTGGATAGACATTAATCTAGGTTGTTCCTTTGCCTCCTTGTGATCGACCTTGGGACTTGCCCAAGTAAAATAAACATAAAAGCCACTTGATTAAATTTGATTAAAATTTGTGGTTATTTCTTGACTGTTTCCGAAAGCCGCCTACAACGAACGACTTCATTTATTTTCACGCACAAACGATAAAAACGATTTCTTATCGCGGCTTTTCCGGGCTCGTCAATCGTGAAGACCACGTTGAGAGAGAAAGAGAGAGACGGAGATAGAGATAAAATCTCAATTTTAATATCAACTGAACTATCTAAAACAATGGTCTATCATCCTTTTATATAGGAGGGATGAGATTACAAAAATAGAAATTCACATTCAAATTCAAACTACTTATCCTAATTTGACTCTAACCGACTAACTAATTTTTTGAAATTTCAAATTGAAACTAACTACTTTGAGATCAGAGGCGATCTCTTTTATTTAAATAAAATTACGACGACTCAAAATAAACGTAAATAAAATTAGCCTCTAAATAACGGAAAAAACATAGAAAATGAGTCCCTATTTATCCGTTTCACGCTGCATCAAAAGACTAATCAATTTGTCAGAAATTTCTTTCAATATCTTAAAACTTTCTTTTCTAGCATTGTTATAATCATTCATGCTGACAATGCTCTTGAGTTAACCCAATATGACTTGACCTCTTTTTTTGCATCCCAGGGAACTGTTCACCAAACATCATGTCCATATATCTCACAACAGAATGGTATAGCTGAGAGGAAACTCCGACACTTGCTAAATGTTACCAGATCTCTTCTTAGTCAAATGAGTGTTCATAAACACTATTGGGGGATGCTATCCTTACTACAGTTTATCTCATCAATCATGTTCCTTCGTCTGTTCTCGGAGGGGGAACTCCATTTTTTACTTTACCCTACCGAGTCTTCTTTTTCCACACCTCTGCGAATTTTTGGTTGTATTGCCTTTGTTCATAACTTTCATGCAACTGACAAATTATCCTCCCGTGCCATCAAATGCCTCTTTCTTGGGTACTCTCGTATCCAGAAAGGCTATCGCTGCTATAATCCTGTTGGACGTCGATGCTATGTGTCTGTTGATGTCACCTTCTTTGAGCAAACAAGTTATTTCACATAGACTTTGAGTGACATTCCTCTGGACCTCCCTCCTCCTCCAATCTTTATACTCGTCAGCGTACCTATGTACCTTCTACACCAATGTTTGTACCTTTTCTTGTCCCTTTTATGCAGGATGATATGACTACTTCGAGTGCTCCCACCACTGCTGCCCTGGATGTAGCTGAGGAGCTTCCTATAGCTCTACACACGCAAAAAAGGCAATGTACGTATCACCCTTGTCACATTTACTTCTACTGATGGTTTATCTAGCTGTAACAAGATATTTACAGATGCTCTGGATGCTATTTCTGTTCCAAGAGATTATTTCAGTGCAATGCAGGATCATGGTTGACGACATGCCATGGATGAGGAGATGGATGCACTTACCTCCTGGGGCATGTGGGATATGGTATTGTGCCCCCCAGAAGTTTACCCTGTGGCTTGCCGATGGGTCTTCCATGACCAAACAGTCTCCCGATGGTTCTATTGACAGGTTGAAAGCTAGACTTGTTGCCAAAGGTTTCACACAAACTTTTGGAGTTGATTATTTTGAGACCTTCTCGTCCGTTTCCAGAATGAGGTCGATACAAAATCATTCTCTATGTTGCTGCCAAAAAGATGTGGCCCATTTTTCAATGTGAAGGACGCCTTTCTTTATGGTGACCTTGAGGAGGTCTACATGATGCAACCGCCAAGGTATGTAGTCGAGGGGGAACATGTATCTCGACTATGCAAGGCCATTTATTGCTTGAGGCAGACCCCCATGACATGGTTTTCCAGGCTCACTATGGAGATTATCACACTTGATTTTCAAATTACAATATCTGACTACTCTGACTTTATTAAACGATAGTCTATTGGCACGGTCATTCTTGCTGTCTATGTTGATGATATGGTTGTCATAGGAGATGATGTAGATGGTATTCAGGAGACCAAGACCTTCCTCCAGAAGGTCTTTGTCACGAAAGAACTCGACCAACTTCATTATTTTCTTGGCATCGAGGTAATACACTCTGCAGAGGGGCTCCATCTTTTACAGAGGAAGTATTGCCTCGATCTGACTGAGGCATGACTACTTAGATGCTAGCCATCTGGCATCCCTGCAAAAGTGAGAAAATATTCAGCATTTACTGATTTGACTTTTGAGAATGCAACACATTATAGAGGCTTAGTGGGAAAATTACTCTATCTCACTGTTAATAGGCTAGATATATCATATGTTGTGAGAAAAACCGACCAACATATGGAGCCTCTTTACAGTAACTGACATGATGTTCTTTTGATCCTTCGATATTTGAAAGAATCTCCCGGACATGGACTCTTTTATGGGATGAATGGGCACACCAATATCTTTTCCTATACAGATTCTGACTATGCTACCTCTCTTGAGGACCGTCGATCCACTTCATGTTTGTTGGGGATAATCTTGTCACTTGGGGGAGCAAGAAGCAGGTAGTGGTATCCATATCCAATGCAGAAGAAGAATACAGGGCAATGGCTCTTGCCACCGGTGAGATCACATGGCTTGTCTCTTTCCCAACAAAACTTGACATGTCAGTCGCCACTCCTGTACCCTTATACTACGACAACAAGTCTGTTACGTACATCGCCACCAATCCAGTTTTCCATGAGCGAACAAAACACATTGAATTTGATTGCCATTTCATTCGTGATGCAGTACGGGGAGGATGAATCAACACTTCACACATCTCCACTAAACTTTAACTTGTAGACATCCTCACAAAAGCTCTTCCAAGGAAGCGCCTCATGTACTTAGTATCCAAGTTGGGCATGATCGATATATATGCTCCAACTTGAGGGGCAGTGTTAGAGTTATTAATTTACATTTATGTTTGTAACCCTCGGATTCCGTAACCTTCAATCCTTCAAGTTCCATAACCCTTCGGGGGTATTTATGTAATTTTTCTCGTGTTCTCTCTAGGATTTTCTCTCTATATAAGAGGTCTTAACCCTATGGAATAAACATCTCATTCGTTTCTCTTCTCCACATTATCATTATCAATATACATGGATGTTACATACTAAGCATATTCTCAGTTCGAATAAGTGGAAGGTATGTTGAATGAGTGTAGGATCAATGTTGATGACTTGGCTTAACAATTTGAATGGCTTATCCCATTGAGAAAAAAATAACAAGTTGTCCTTTTGGTAACGACTTTGGTCTAGGTCTGGAGCAATTTGGGTGGAGTTACAATAGTTGTTTGTCTGTACAACCTTAAATCCAACTTCTATGGATCTTGTCGTACATATTGTTCTCAGATTCGGCTAGACGAGAAGGACCCAATGGAACTCGTTTTTTGTCAATCGGAGGTTGTTACGAGTTGCTATGAATTTGTAAAGATGGAGAGGTTGTTGTCATTAAGTCGTCATCACCCTTAATCATCGTCACTAGGATTAATTAATCATGATTATACATAGTAATGATAATTAAGGATACTAACTTGATTAGGTTACATCAATCATAGATTAGTGGATGTTAACCACAATTAAAAACAGTTAAGTACGATTAGCACTAATCAATTGTGATTAGCTCGAGTTAAGCATCATTAGCAAAACAATGGGCTTCTCAGGCTAACGGATTATCTTGCAAGTAAGTGAACAATGATTCTCAGATTCACAATGACCGCGATAACACGTAGGTTGGGAAGAGACTTATGAATAACCTCCTATCGCTTCATTCTCTACCCATCCATTCCATACTCAACCTCCCATGTCTAAGGTTAAGAAGCTAAGAGTGTGAGATGAGTCGGTAAAGAAGCACAAGAGAAATGCTGCCGAGAAGAAAAAGGAGGAGAAAGGTGAAATTTTGAAATTATTTCATTTTTTCACTATCTCGGAACGAATCGAAATTTAAAACCTTGTTCTGCATTAGCAATGGATTTTTACATACATACCTTTGTACAATTTTCCAATTACATCGCAAAGATTACACCGTTTCTCTCTTCCAATCGATAGAGTTAGTTGAGTTGTTAAGTTCGGCAGTCCTTACTATAAAGAAATAAAAAAACCTAAAGTTGTTTTTTTAAAAATTTTAAGGAAACTCACATTTGTCTTCCCTACTCTCCTTTTTCTTGTTTGCATCCTCTCCATTATTTTTGAAATTGAACCACAAACTTTACTATGAATATCTTTATTTCAGTGCTTATTCTCCAAAAGAACATGACCTATCTTTATGTAAAAAAACATTATTTCTACTTCCTATACGCGAACAACATGAGTAATAAGGTAGGACAGGCGTGTTTTTTTTACAAGAGGGGTGATGTAATTATGAAGTATACATGATCTAAGATGTAATTAGAAGATTATACAAGGGCATACATGTAAACGGAAATCTAACAAAAATAATTTCAACGATAAATTCTGAGGACCTTATATTTAGTGGTGCGATTCAAAACAGAGGCATATGTGATGAATAAGTATACCAGCCATGGTATAATGAAAAGACTTATGAGCTCGTTCGGTAGCAGGATACGGGATAATGATGGATTAAGCTGTTGTATCTCTCATTTCCCTTCGTTTGTAGGGATATTGTTGCGGATGACAGAAGTACGCACAAACAAGATCAATCCTACAAGCACGAAGACACACGAATTTACAGTGTTCATTTGTAATTGAGCTATGTCCTCGGGACCCTGTCTTGTAGGGGTATGGTACGGTAGGAGGTGGTTGGCATATGACGGTTCTTCATCCTGGGTCAGATGATTATGATTCAAGGCATATCAACAGATAAGATTTGTTGGATAAGTAGGGATAAATGATAGTTATTTTCTATTCTTCGTTCGGTTGGATAAGGAGGTATACATGTTAGAAGCTAATTATATTAGATAAAATTGTAAGATAAGTTGTAGTTATTTGTATTTTTTATTGCGTGAAAGATTGATCATGGGGGGATAAAATTTCAAACACCATCCATCGTGTTGACTTTATAACTCAAATATCGATCATCTTCAGAGGAATAGAGGTTTTGCAAGATAAGGAGGGATACAAGATCATGTATCCTTCGAGCGAACAAGGCCTACATGCGTAATGTCCCGGGCTTAGATCCCTGATCTGTTATCGAGGAAAATTAGCCCAGACAACTTGTCAGGTTCGGGCCCAAATGGATCAGTTGAGAACTACCCAAAATGCTTAAGTTCAAGTTGTCAAGTAGTAATCAAGGTTCGAAATCTCGATCTCGATTTCGTTTCGATCCCCTCCAAAACCGAAATTTTACTTTCGACCGTTTCGGTGGAAATGTCGAAAATGACTCAAAAAAGCCATTTTTCGATGATTTTTTGGAAATTAAGATCTTCTGAGTTATTACAACAATAAATAGCTTACAAATACACACTTATATCACACATATTACTTATATATGCCCCTTAGATCGCACATATCGGTCATATCGGTCATATCGGTCAAATCGATGTTAATGTTGATTCTTGACTGATATGTACTGGAAATTAATATCATCCAATCCAAGATCTTAAAACAACATCTTACAAATGCACACTTATATCACACACATCTCTCATCCATGCGCCTTATATCACACCATATCGGTCATATCAGACATATTGTTGAGCAGTCTGATAGATACTGTAAATGGAAATCAAAATAACTAAGTTAACAACATTTAGAAGACATCTTTTGTTCATAAAAATAGAAAAGAATTTTTTATTTAAAAATGTAGATAATGATTAATTAAACAATGTTTTGTTCATAGAAATAACCGTCACAGACAAAGTTTGAATGAATTACAGAATTAATTACATACTTACAATAAAGATGCATCTATTTACGAAGATAAATGACAAACAAATGAAAGGAACAAGCTATATCAAATATATAGAAGCTATAGAGTTTTTTCATCTCTATTGCTTAAATCCAAAGGGGAAGAAGCTCCTCAAGTTGAATAATCGATGTATGTACCATTTTGTCTCAACATACCATGTATCCATGAATTTCAACCGAAATGGGTCGATATGTCGAGATATCACCGAAATTTCGGTCGAAATTCAGGAAATTTTGTACTGAGATCCATGAATTTCAATAGAAATGGGTCGAAATGGATCGAAATGTCGAAATATCATCGAAATTTCGGTGGAAATTCGGGAAATCGATATATATATAGGAGTTTCGATACCCATGAACTCTCGAAACCGAAATTTCGGCGAAATTTCATTCCATTGTAGTAATCTCCACCACTTATAACCTACTCTCACGTTTTGTGAGTTTTAGATATAGACTATCTTTGAGGGTATGAGTGTCACAACATGTGTTATGGTGTAATTGAAATGATTTTGGAGGTCATAATGTAAAAATTCCTAGAAAATAAAGCACGTGCGCATAAAAAACCCCATGTAAAATAATAATAGGGTTTACTCAAGAACACAAAAAAATATCGTCCAGATTATAAAAAGAAAGGATAATGGCCAATAGAGACTCACCACCAACTTCGATTTTATATCACACACAGAAACAACGTGATCATTACCGTCCATGATTATAATTTTATATATCATAATCAAAGCCCATGGCTTTCGCTAGGAGTGTAAACGGACCGAACCTGAGCGAACATATATTTTTTAGGTTCGGTTCATTTATTTAATCGAGGCTAAACTTGTGTTCAGGTTCGATTCGTTTGTTTTTGAATCGAATCCGAATCGAACCTCTTTTTAAACGAATCGAACCTAAGCGAATATCGAACTTAAGAATTTAGAGGGAGTGAAAAGAAGAGAAATGGAAATATATATGTGTTTACAATTAGAATAAATATTCATTTAGTTTTTTTCTTTATCTAACTCATCTTCATCTTTTGAAAAAAACAATAGCTTAATATGGATTCAACTCTTTGAAAAAAGTATAATTATAATATATTTTTACATCTGTTCCGATGGGGATAAGGAATAAGAATAATATGGAGATACTCGATAAGTAAGGTTTATATGTGTTCTGTTGATTTGGAGATAAAGAAGGGAAAAGTACTGACACATAGATGATGTATGTTGTAAACACGATGTGACTATTTATTTTTGGATAGTTTATACCGAGATAAAACCTACTTATCCCGTAAATATCCAGTTATCTCTAGACAAAATTCACTTATCCTGGGACAAAATTGACTTATCTCAAAATAAGGTCCACTTTTACGGATACGGATTTGTAAATATGAATATATGCATGTTTATCAAGCTTTTAACGAATCGAACCTGAGCGAACCTATGATTTTTAGGTTCAGTTCGTTTATTTAATCGAGCCTAAACTTGTGTTCAGGTTCGGTTCGTTTATTTCCGAACCGAATCTGAATCGAACTTTTAGCGAGCCGAACCTGAGCGAATATCGAACTCGAGAATTTTCTTACAGCCCTAGCTTTCGCTGAGGTCGTTTTTTTTCCTTTCTGGTATATTTGCAAGGAAAGACCCTCTAAAATTAAGTATTAACATATGCCACCTCCTTCTCTCATGGATAAAAGGCCGTATTTGTTTGAAGTGGAGAGAGAAAACATAAGGCATTTACTTGTTTTTACTGGTAGAAGGGGGTTGAGTAGGGATGCAAACGGACGGATACGGATACGGATACAGGCATTATCGTATCCTTGTCTATTTTTGAATATGAATACAGATGCAGATATTGACGGATATTAAAACTATCTTACCGTATCCTTAAAAAAGGATACAGATATAAAACGGATATTGATCGCATGCGAGTAATGTTAGAAATAATCTATAGCAGCGACTTAAATATATACGAATTAGATGGAAAACACATGCTATAAATTTACAAAATGTGTTTGTATTATAAAATTTATACATATATGGTAAACGAAGGTATAGAATTATGTTATATGGGGTTAAAAATAAATCTACGACTATATTTATATACAAAAACAGATATACGGATACGAATACGGATGTTTGTGGTTATCATATATCCGTATCCATTTTAAAACGAATATGGATACAATTGTCAAAATATGTATAAAACGGATACGGTGACGGATCAGATTCGGATATCCATAACCATTTGCATCCCCAGGGTTGAGGGGATCTAAACCATGGTCCTTTTTAAGTGTGAGTCAGTGCTTCTACCACTAGATCATTACTCATTAGAAGTGCTCTCATAAGCCATTTATTACGCGTTCCTTTCTCGGACAAAAAGATTTTCATTCAGGATAAATTGTCTTAATATAAAAGTGATTAGATCATTATTACATCATTTATTATATCTTTGTTTACGTATCTGTCCATTCTTTATCCATCAAATCAATTGAATAAGAACAAAGAGAAAAACTTTACTTATCCTTTATCACTAGGGGTGCACATGGATGGGATCGGATTTTGGCTTAATCCGTGTCCAATCCACGCATAACATATTTTTGATTTTTCCAGTCCAATCCAATCCATTAAACATGCAAATCCAATCCAATCCAATCCACCGGATTACGGATTAGATCGGATTGGTTCGAATTTTTAATGCCCACCTAATGTATGATTAAGTTTATAGCATAGTGGAACTCGACATTCGAATCATGGTTCTAAATTTGAAATTATGGATAAATGTAAAGAAAAGAATAGTTAATTTTTGGAAAACAATTTGACTTAAATTTTTTGAAAAGCAAAAACATATATGCTTGTTATGATTTTATTACAATCGATCATTGTATAACTAAATAAAAATAACACACTTGTGATCCGTAGAAATCATAAAAGAATCATATTGACTTCGAATAAAATTGCAAGTTTGTATATATCAAATAGGAACTACAACTAGGTAACTGCGCATGCGTAAGAAAGACCTGACTGCGCATGCGCACAACTAGGACAAGGACACCATCCGGCGGAGATATGTGTGCACCTGAGGGTGGAGATGTGTGTGGCGCAGGTGAGTGTTTTGTTTGTAATGGGTCCCGAGTGGATTTAGGTTTATGTATTATTATTTTTAGTTTGTTGCATTTGAAAATTTGGAAGGGCCTAAATGACATTGCGGGTAGGTATTATTTTTTTTACCAACTAGAAGGGTGAGATAAGGGGTTTTCCAGCAAGTTGTGTAGTAAAACTTGAATTAGAATAGGTTTAAGTTATAAAGAGACTAGCTTGGATATTTACACATAGCTTTCAAATAAAATGTAATATATAATATTCTTTATTGAGAATAAATAAAGTCGTATATATTGTTATTTATTAACGGATTGGATCGGATTGGATTTTGACAATAATCTGATCCAATCCATAAATGAATGGATTTATAAAATTCCAATCCGATCCGATCCATTAAACTTACAAATCCAAACCGATCCAATCCAATGACAACAGATTGGATCGGATTACGGATTTTATCCGATCCATATGCACCCCTGTTTATCACTCTTTTTTCTTGTCTTTCATTCGAAAGGAAAGAGCACTTTTTAATATTTTACGGTGTCAAATTATCGAAGAACTCAGTCAAGCTACCTCCCTTTCAATCCATTCAGTTATCTAGTTTCATTCTTGTTTCTTCCTCTTACCTGCATCCAAAAATAATATCATCTCCCTTCTCTCATCATGTATAAGGGGTGTTCATTTCAAGAATAATCAGGAATAAGGATAGAGAATAAAGAGAATAATGTATATTATATATTTGGTTAGAAAGATAGGATTAATGAGAATAAGATAGGATACAGATAAGGTAGAATAAATATAGGAATAAGGGTGGAATAAGGTAAAATAACAGGATGTGAATGGGAATATCCGTACTCTCGGGAATCGTGTCGAACAGAGAATTGACCTCCTATTACAGTGCTTATTCTCCAAACGAACAGGGCTTGTCGTGGTCTTAGGTCCCGTATCTTTATCAGGAAAGCTGACCCGAACTTGTTGGGTTTGAATATGAGGGGACCGTAAATAACTGCCCAAAATTCTTAACCCCCAGTTATCATATAGTAATCTTTCACTTTTATAACACACTCTCACATCTTGTGAGTTTTAGATGTGTGATTATATATGAAGTATTACAATCTCCTCCAGTAATATTTGTGACAATATAATCCATCACTTATCCTAACTTTAATAGCGATTGCACGCTCTGGGTAGCATTTTTATCCTATCTCGTTGGTAGAAGAAGTCTCCATCTCTCGAATAACCCTTTCCACTATTAAGGAAAACCCGCTCGGATCCACGATCCATTTGTAACGGCATAGGTGTACAATCGTTCCTTTAGCGCTCCGCCTATGGTTTAAAAAATTTGACCAGGACGGCCGGTCAGACCGATTGGACCAAGAACCAGCTTCGAACCGGTCAGTTCAACCAGTTTTATGTAAATGTTTTTTTAATATAATAATAATAACAACAAGAAGAAGAATAAAACCAGGTGGAACCAGGTGGACCAGACCGGGTTGATCGGAGTTGGACCGATTTTGTGTTGTTTTGGATACCTATTGATAATGTACCATTGGCAACTTAACATAACAAAATTAGTAAATAACAGTAATTTATAACTATGAGATTATACTAAAGTTTGAGTATCATCTGATAAGATAGAGATTAATCGTTTGAACATTAGTTCCGATCTTCATTTATAAAATGTAGAAAAAATACAAGAAATTTTAGTATCAAGTTGGTGTGCACATGGTTGAATGGGCACCCACCTGCTCAACCCGTCCAACCTACAGATGGTTGGACTTTGGACAAATAGCATGCCATATATCTACTCGTCTATTTGTCCAACTTGACGGATCATAAACAATGTGCCATATAGCAGTTTAAACTACGATTTTCGTTATAAATTATTGTTATCGATGTACTAAGTTACTATTTAATTATTATGATTACTTTGTTAGCATTCCACTTTACTAAATTCTGAGTGATCATTTTATTAGCGTAAACATATATATGTATATTATATTCGAATTTCTCGATTTAGAAAACCGATTTGACGTATTTGACCAGTAAATTTGGCTCGACACGACTTTCTTTCGAGTAGATGGAAATGATGATGTTATTCCGACATCATTGCCGGTCTGACCAATTTGAATCGACTGTCCACCCAATCAATTTAAAACGAAGAATTTCCGGTTTAAAGTCCGGTCCAATTTTTAAAACCTTGCTTCAGGGTTATGCATTCTTTTGTATTATGTAGTGTCTTGTTACGGTTTGTATCGATAGATCTGGAGTGTCGTTTTAGTCTAGAGAATGCCAACGTGGCGCCAAATCATATTAATCCATGTTATACATTTAATCATATGCATACCCTAAACCCAAAGCTATACAGCTTTAACTTTAAAATATATTATTTACTCCTTAAAAAAAAGGGTTTTTATCAGTTGTGCCCTTATGAGATATTGCAATTTTAGTTGTGTCCCTCCCTTTTTTGGAATATCAGTTATGCCCCTACCTTCTTGCAAAATTCACAGTTTTGCCCTTTTGTAATAGCAGTTATGCCCCTACTTTACATTAACAGAAGGGCAGAACTGTGAATTTTGCAAGAAGGTAGGGGCATAACTGATATTCCAAAAAAGGGAGGGGCATAACTAAAATTGCAATATCTCAAAGGGGCACAACTGATAAAAACCCTAAAAATTAGCAATTTTGCGCATTGCGATCATTAAACTACACAGTACCTAAACTAACTAAACGTTTTGATTTATAAGGCATATTTTTAGCATATATTTATATAATTACAAGTCCTTTAATTAATTAGCAAAAACCAAAGAGCATATCTTAGATATCCCAATCATTGATGCTTGTTGTGTACATGATTTTAGGATAGAGAACAATTAGAAGGAGGTGTCAACTAATATCACATAGGAATTTGAAGCTGATGAGGTTAGGAGATAATAAATAGCTGGATAAATTGATCATTGTTTCATAAAGAAATGGTAGGATTTGATGTTGTTCTTACAATTTTGACCATATTTTTTAAATTTCTTGGTATTTTTACACTACGAACCCAGACAATTATCCCTTTGATCTCGTAAATATCGTAATTATCACTTCAACTCTGCAAACTTGTTAACTCTTACACAATGAACCACGTAGTTAACTCTCATCTATTTGATCGTTAAAATTTAACCGGATCTCGTTAAATTATTTAGCATATTACTCGTTTTGTTTGTCAAAATTATAAAGAATATCCTCTTCTTTTCTCCGTCCTCTTCACCTCCCCCTTCCCCACCCAGCATCGACCTCCCCGACCTCTGCCCTTCCTCCACCACGTTGCCCGACCTCCTCTCCCATCCACCACGCCAGCGTGACTCCCTCTGATGGATGTTGAAGCCCAGTGGTGCTTAGATCTCCCCCAGGAGCACCACCCCGTCCATAGCACACTACCCATATATCTGGCCCAAGAACATCGACCTTCCTCCCCCGCCTTGTCCCGACGTCCAACCCTCAACCCTCCTTCTCAGACCTTATGTCCTGCTCCACCCCCCTACCACCACTCTGGCACACAATGTCCTCCTATCATGTCGCCTCGAGAACCCCTCCACTCTCCCAACCTTCCTCTGCCTCGTCCTCACAATTCTTCTGTCTCATCCCACCACCTTCGACAACTCCATTTACTGACCTCCTCGTCTTCCGCTCTCGAGCCCCCTCAACACTCCATCCCCCTCTTCCACTCCCCAACCCTCCTCTGCCCAGTCGCTCCAGTCCCTTCGATCCCACATTGATGCAACCCTGTCGACCCATCATGGGAGACAACGTTGGAGAGGTCAAGAAGGTCAGAGCGGATGAGGAGGAAAGGGCCGGAATGAAAGAGGATGCTTGGTCAAAAATGTAGGGACACAACCGTAATAAGATATCTTTTAACCCCAAACCTTGGTTTGAGCAAATCATGATTAGATTCATTTAGTAGACGGTTAAACTAACAAAGGGGTCCAACTATTTAACCGTGGAAAAACTTAAGGGCACAGCTGTTATTGCCAAAGATGTAAGGGAATAAAAGTATTTGCATAAACTCGAAGGGGGAACGAGTGTAAACATATCATAATTAAATTATCCGAGTATGTATTTAAAAGAATAACATCAATACCGACAACTAACACTGCATGTAACTTGGACCATTAGTACTCGAGTAGCTCCTTATGGTGGAGGATACCATATGATGTCCAGATGTAACACTTGGGCTATAGACCCCGATTATTATCGAGGAAAATTGACCCTTGACAAGTAACTGGGGTCGAGCACAATTGCAAATGTTGACAACCATCTAGATGACAGAGCCCAAGTTTCTAAGTAGTAATCTCCACCACTTCTAATCCACTCTCATACTATATGAGTCTTAGATGTGGGGTTGTTCTGGATGTGTTACACCCTAAACATTGTTACAACCATGGTTGCGCTAGCTCTACTGGTGCTCCACCCACTTGACCTCATCGAGGAAGATAATAAGGGTAGGAGTGTACCAAGCTCGCAAGTCCAATAGCGCTCCATGTGGATGACCATCCATACATCTAGCCACCTGATAGAGACTAGAGTGAATCAACTGATATGTATAGTATTGAGAGAAGAGGAAGGCATTGACATGCAACACATGATCGGAGTGACGATGAAGGTAACATAGTGGCTCTCGATTGAGAAGAGTTGTTCAAAAATGTAGGACGAAAGGCAACGAAGGCATGGGGCAGACTAAGCAAGAAATGTGAGGACGCTTCCTATTCCAACTTCCATTGGCAACAAGGTTAAGCCGGATTTTCGACCCTTGTTCCAACATTTGATTAGCCCGACGTAAATAATCGCAAAACGCATTGCAAGCTGGGTTGTTGTCCCCAGCCAAACAAAGCCCAAGATAAAAAGGGACAAGGAGCTATGTGACTCTTTTGTTTTATTTGATGTGGTTAACAAGCATGTTTCTATCCAACAAAGATTCTCAAAATGAAGAGGGTGCATGGCCAAATACCAAAGGAGATACCAAAAGTATTCTTCTTTTGTTTATTTGATGTGGTTGACAAGCATATTTCCATGTGTATAACAAAGATGCTTAAAATGAAGAGGTTAGTTGGCCAAATAACAAAAGAGATACCAAAAGTACACTTCTTTTGTTTATTTATAGAAAGAATAGATTTCTCTCTTCCCTTAAGAAAACATATATATAATAAAAAGACCCGTAATATTCTATGTTCTTTACCAAACACAAAATTTATCCTCCAACCAATAGAGACTCGCCACTAACTTCGATTATATAATGAAGAAAACATGACTTTTTAAAAAAAAATTAATTATTAAATATTTGTAAATAATTAAATAGGCATCAAGTTTGAATATTTTAAAAATTATCAATTGGCATATGAAGTAACGATTTGGATTTCTCCCTTTCGGATCATTTATGTTCATATCCCTTTTTATTGCGTCCAAATCATCCAATATTCACCTTTTTGGGTCATTTGCATTCATATACATCCTTTGGAGAAATAAAAGAAATGTTGGGTGATTTTTTTGTCCACCAATTTGGGGAAGCAACATGTGGGATAGAACCTAAATGACTTGAGGTATCGTTTGGACTTGCACCCTTTTGGATCATTTACGTTCATATCGCACCTTTAAAGAATTAAAAGGAATGTTGGAGGCTTTGAACTTGCTATTTTTTCTCTACCAATTTGGAGAAGCAAAAGGCGGTTATGCGCATAAATAACCCAAAAAAGGTTAAGTCCAAATGATGAGCACACCTGAGATGCACACCTGAGATGCTGATTAGGGGTCGTCCTCAGATTTGGACATGACTCCCAAATCAGAAACCTCATTGCTGATTGATAACTATTTTTCAAATATCCAAACTTGATGCCTATTTAATTAATTACAAATATTTTAATAATTATTTTAAAAAATCCAAGAAAACAAGTCATTAGTACGTCCATAATTATAACTCCATATCATAACCAAGGAATCCATAATGGATTTGTTTTTAATATTTTAAAGATCACCTAAATCCTAAAAGATATATAAAATCACAACATATTAGCTCACCCAAATTACCCCCTTCAAGTTAGGAATCTTAATATCTGCACCTGCTTTTAATCTTAAAAAATCATATCTGTGTCTATTTTAATAATATCTGTCTGTTTTAATAATATCTGTGTCTATTTTAAATAATTTTAAAAAATTATATTTAATAATATACATCCTTTGGAGAAACAAAAGAAATGTTGTGTCTATTTTAAATAATTTAAAAAAATATTTTTTAAAAAAATTATATTTTAAATAAATAATTTTAATAATATACATCCTTTGGAGAAACAAAAGAAATGTTGTGTCTATTTTAAATAATTTTTAAAAAATATATATTAAAAAATTATATTTTAATATCTATGTCTATTTTAATAATAATATCTGTGTCTATTTTAATATCTTTAAAAATTAATATTTAAAAATTATATCTTAAAAAAATAAAAAATTATGTCTATTTTAATATCCAAAATTATATCTTAAAATTATATCTGTGTCTATTTTAATATCTGTGTCCATTTTAATACCTGCTTTTAACCAAGGAATCTTAATCTTAAAAAATTATATCTGTGTCTATTTTAAAATGATAAAAAATAGACACCACTTTAATATCTGCACGCATATTAATGTATCTATTTTTAATATGATTATAGATTTTTCTATAACCATGTCAAGCAAAATTTTGCAACTGCTTTCGCTGTATCTGATATGATGTAATTTCTATGAAATAAACGTATTTACTATATCTTTTTTTATGTGTTATTTACTATATCTTATTTATGTATAAATCGTCCTATGCATTTCTACTTAAGCTAAATTACAAGGAGTTTTTGTTATTATTCGTCTATTTTATAGATAGGACGATTTAGCTTAAGTAAAAATGCATCTATTTACTATATCTTATTTATGTATAAATCGTCCTATGCATTTTTACTTAAGCTAAATTACAAGGAGTTTATACATTTGTATCTATTTTATATTCGTATATGTTTTCATGATATAATAATATATTTGTATCTGTTTTCCTGATATAATAATATATGGGAAAAATGGGCATGCTCCCACCGTATTTTTCGCAAATTTTTTAATTTTTTTGAAAAAATATCAATATGTATATTCATCCCTATATCCCTCCTATATGTCATTCGAATTTCGTCAGAAACAGAGACTCCTACGGCCTCCATCCAGACGCCTTTTTTAACGGTCGCATGATTTTTTAAATCGACCTTATCTAGATAAAGGCAGTAAGAGTCTCTGTTTCTGACGAAATTCGAATGATATATAAGAGGGATATAGAGGTGAATATACATAGCGATATTTTAAAAAAAATAAAAAAAATTGCTCAAAAATAAGGTGGGGCAGCCATGTTGGCTGCCTAGGGGCAGCCCCATCAACCCCCATAATACATTTGTATTCGATAAAACAGTCAATTTCACCATTGACATTCTTATTCATATTGTAAAATGAAGAACGATAGAGTGTCATTTAATCGAATCATAACAAATTAAAAAAGAGATAAACAATTCGTACTAATTTTCTTCCTTGATTATACAAGATCATCTCAAGAACAACAAAAAGAATTCGGTCCCTTTGAAACGAAGAAAAGAACAAAAACCCCCCACCCCCATTGATCCACACCTCCCAACCACCGCTTCCATCCACATCCCCTCTTCTTCCCTTTTATGTACACGTTCAAAAATCCCCAAATTTAAATCTAAATAAATAAAATTTATATCATATTTTATATATATATATATAAAAAAGAAAGAATAACAGCAGTACCCGGCAGCTGCAGCTGGAACCAAATCTGGACCGTCTAGTCTTCGAGCAGCTGCTCGCGGCGGAGGAGATCGTACGGCGCCCAGAGGCGGTCGACGGGGCAGGGGCGGCCGGAGTCGAGGCGGAGCCAGGGCTTGCCCTTGCCGCTCCAGTGGAGGAGGCTGACCGGTCCGGGGTGCAGATCCCGGCACAGCCCCCGGGCATTGTCGCCGCCGAGGCCGTGCTGGTTCCACCGGTGCTCCACGCCCTCGACCTCGCCGGCGAAGACGAGGAGAAAGGGAGGGAGCGATCCGAGCTCGTAGATCCGGGCGCGCTCCTTCTGGACCTTCATCCACCACTCGAGGCGGCGGGTGTAGTTCCCCGCGCGCCAGCGATCGAGATCCATGACCATGACGCCGGTGTTGAAGTAGCAGGGCTTGCGGGTGCGGGAGGAGAAGGCGAGGCGGGGGAGGACGGGGTCGGACCAGAAGCGCAGGGTGAAGTAGGAGGTGAAGTTGGCGTGGCAGTACTCGGGGGCGGCGAGGACGGCGGAGCGAAGGGGGATGGACCAGAGGCGGGCGACGTCGTCGACGAGGACGAGGTCGGAGTCGAGGTAGAGGACGCGGTGGACGGAGGGGGGGAGGAGGTCGGCGAGGTAGATGCGAGCGTAGTTGAGGGGCTGGTCGAGGGCGGGGCGGAGGGAGGGGGAGATGAAAGGGAGGGGGAGGGAGGGGGGGAAGGGGTGGAGGAGGAAGGGGAGGGATGGGAAGGTGGAGGAGAGGGAGGGGCGGAGGAGGGAGGGGCGGGAGGAGAGGAAGTGGAAGAGGAGGTTCTCGGGGCAGGAGGAGTGGCGGAGCACGGAGAGGACGGCAGCGGCGGAGCCGCGGAGGTAGGCGGAATCGAGGGTCATGGCTATGTGGACGGTAGAGGAGGGGAGGGAGGGTGAGGGGCAGGAGGCATGGTTGCGGAAGGCGGGGGCCTCGCGGAAGGCGGGGAGCGGGGAGCTCGAGGCGGCGGCAATGGAGATCAGGAGGCGGTGGAGGAGGAGGAGGAGGAGGAGGAGGGGCATTGCTGCTCGCGGGTGGGGGGAGTGAGGAGGACAGCTGGAGATACGCGGTTTGTATTTGGAGGAAGCTCTGTGCAGGGGCTTTTTGCTTATATGCCCGTAGACATTCGTATTTGTGCCCAGATCTTAATATTTTTGGGATTTGACGTTTTGGTAGGACGATTAGTTACGTTTTGGCTTTGGCTTTGGCGGGCACAGTAGGATGCAAACAAACGGATACAGATATAGGTATTACCGTATCTTTATCCATTTTTGAATACGAATACGGATGTGGATACAAATATCGACAAATATTAAAACTATCTTACCATATCTTTAAAAACGGATACAGATGTAAAACAGATACTAATTATATATGAGTAATGTGAGAAATAATCTATAGAATCGACTTAAATATATACGAATTAGATGGAAAATACATAACATCAATTTACTAAATGTGTTTGCATCATAAAAATTATACAAATATAATTAAAGAAGGTATAGAATTATGTTATATTGGGTTAAAAATAAATCTATGACTATATTTATACATGAAAAACGGATATACGGATACGGATGTTTGCGGATATCAAAACGATATCCATATCCGTATCCATTTTAAAACGGATACGGATGCAGATGTCAAGATATGCATAAAACGGACACGGTGACGGATCGGATACGGATATATCCGTAACCGTTTGCATGCATAAAACGGACACGGTGACGGATCGGATACGGATATATCCGTAACCGTTTGCATCCCTAGCGGCAGTGGTGATTTTCGTGTTAATCACGTCTTATTTGCTATGTGGATTATTTGCGTGGATATCCGTAGAACTTTTTATGTTTTTAATATGATCTCGAGTTTCACGGGATTTCGTCATTTTATGTGAAATTGTGTGGTTTTAGCCTTTAGGTGTGTTTGGTTGGAGGGTTAAGGTAGGTTAAACTGGTAGAGGGTAACTCATTTTTGGATTTTGGTGTTTCGATAGAGGGTTAAACTGAGAATGGGTTAGAAGCGGGTTTGGGGTGATATGATTGTATTGAAGTTTGAAAAAGTGAGTAGTTATTGTGATGTGATTGTATTGAAGTTTGGAAAAGTGAGTAGAAGTGAAGTAGTTTATAATTTTTATATGATATGACGGTATAATATATTATTTTTTGATAGGATTGATGACGTAAAATTGATTGATTTATTTTTTTAAAGAAGGAATGAAGTGGGGCCCACGGGGAGAGAGAGGGGGATGTGGGTTAAAGGAGGTAAACTCCCCCAAGGAGAGGGTAGGCTTTTAGCGGGTGTGATAGACACATAGATTACATCGGATTTTAGTTTAATCTGTGTACAAAGTATGCTTAACATATTCAAATCTTTTTCGATTCAATCTAATAATTAAACACATTAATTCAATCCAATTCATTAGATTACCGATTAGAACAGATAGGATAGGATTTCCTTTATGCATGTATATTCCTTCTAATGATCTACTCACATATTTGAAGCAATCACTTTTTGGATTATGGTTTAATAATCGGAGTAGATGTGAACAAAGAAATATCATTGAAAATTCGGTGTGTTGGATAACTCATCAACAACATTTATACTCCTTTTAAAAAAAATAAAGAAAATTATTACTATATGAAATTTTGATAGAAAGAATGTGACCGGAAGGTAACATACAAATAGGATGCTTAAGAACTTGACCCAAGAGTCAGTGACATTAGGCATGGTGTATGCTTCGCATTTTTGTTGTTCTCCCGCGTCGCCAGAGCCTGTGAAGATGGTGATGAGGAGGAGTGGTCGGAGCCTGCATCGTTGACCTAAGATGGGTCAGGTCTGATCATGAAGGCAAAGTTAGGCATGTCGCTTGCATTGTCAACTTGAAAGATAGGTTCGAGTTCTGGCCTCTAAACTTGCATCTTTGACTTGTGTATCGTATGCGCCTTACATTGCCATGGATGATGGGTCAGGGGAGGAGGTGAGCAGTCAGAAAATGAATAAGTTCACAAAAATTGGATTTTGCATAATTTAAGCTTAATTTTATCTTTCTTTTTATTCTGAATATTATTGCAATGGTACTTGAGTAGAAGGTTATATGGGAAAATTGGAATAAGGAAAATATTTATAAACTTATAAATTTTATCAATTTTTCAATTTTTTAACATCAATATGTAATGTTCAACATGAATATCTTGAATGAGATGATAATTTAAGATAAATCATGTTATATATATATATATATTAACGAACTAATAGTCGGGATTTAATTGAATCTTGGCAACAAATTGATCCAATCAATTGTCTAACGAATTTGGAAACATCTCAATACAATACAATCCAATAAAATGAAAAAAAGATTTTTATCAGTTGTGCCCCTCTGAGATATTGTAATATCAGTTATGCCCCTCCCTTTTTGGAAATATCAGTTGTGCCCTTATTTTCTTACAAAATTCACAGTTCTACCCTTTTGTAATATCAGATATGCCCCTACTTCAACTTAACAGAAGGGCAGAACTGTGAATTTTGCAAGAAGGTAGGGACATAACTGATATTCCAAAAAGGGAGGGGCATAACTGAAATTACAATATCTTAAAGGGGCACAACTGATAAAAACCCAAAAAAAACAACCCAATGGATAGCAACAACATTAGATTGGACCATATTTAGAGGAGAAGCCTTTGTCACCACCCCAAGTCTAATAGTTAGTCATCGAGCTCATGAGGTGAGTTGATCGAGTAGAGATCCCCTCTCCTCCAAGACAAACAAATGATAGATTTGAGGACTTTGTTTCTACGAAAAACCCCAAAGGAAGTCATCGCACGTATTAGAAATTCGACTTGTTGCAACTCGACTAATGAGAATGCTGGACGTCGAATTCATGAGAATCCCATCGACCATTGACTTAACCATATGCAGTCTTCACAAAAGAAAATGCATAATTATTCGCGAATCACATAACATCGTTTTGACTTTATCTTACATTTCTCAAACCAAAATGATCAAGGGAGACAACGATCCTAAAATAGGAGCAAGGCAAAAAAGCCCTCCAAGATACCAAGCAAAGGGTATGGGCACCGTTATAAAAGTCCTTCCACTGGTCCGACAAGTAGGTCCGACTTGAATAGTCGGTAAGATAGCCAACTGAGTATTGACTATTTCTGACTAGGAGACTAGGCGATCGATTTTTGCTTGAAGATAATATATTTTTTGTTTTTTTAAATCAAACTTATTCTAATGTGCTTAATATTTTATTTAAATTCAATTACTTCATTTCTTTCATTACGATAATATAAAAAATATACAATATATTATAATATATGTATAAAAATGATCTATATAATTAAATAATTAAAAAAATCGAAGCTAATTAAAGTCTGAGTAAATCTGATTAGTCGTCCGACTACCGTTTAATCTTTGGTCAGTGGCCCAACTGACCAAGTGTCGACTATCGATTTTTGCAACCTTAGGTATGGGAGAAACTTACCCATAACACTTAGAGCAGATTAGTGTATTCTTTGACGATGTTAACACAAGTGATCAACCCCTGTAAGGGATCTAGTGTGCAAAAGATTCCATCCAAAGATTTTTGTATAGACATGCAGAAGAAGAGAAGGTCATCAGCATAGGTCAAAAACGTAGTGGCCTAATTGTCCGTCACTCGTTCCCAACAAGAAGATCTTCCCCTCGGCCACCACTACGCCCACCTAAGTAGGAAATATATTTCAAGATGATGGCAAATAGAAGGGGGCCCAATGGATCAACTTGACATAGATCAGTCGAACCCTTGAAGAAACAATGTAGGCTTCCATTCATGATAATCAAATAGGAGAAGGTAGACAGTCAGTTCCGATCTCAAGCGATCCAGTTTCCTCTAAATCCCATGAATCTCTATTATGGTCAGGTGGGTCGAAAACCTTGAGACATGCACCCCCCTCCCCCCAATACTTATGAATCCTGATCGATTCCTAAACTGTCTCTTGCACAAAGACACGTGTAAACCCCAACTGACCGACCCGTAGCGAAGGCTAACTGGTTGGGAGGAGACGAAGACCGATATCACATCGACTAGCTCGATAGCAAGCTATTTGGGTGATATCTTCTAGGTCGTACAATAGCAACCAATTGGGACGATAGTTCCCTAGAGCAGATGGGGACCTCGACTTTGGGACGAGAGTCGGGAAAGTGTGGTCGATTTAAGGATCATTCAAGCCAATGCAAAATCATTTATGTAAGGGTATATTTTTTCGGGGTATTAGTTTAAAAGTTTGACATTTTATGGTGTTTTTTTTCTTTCTTTTTCCTTGCTCTTTTTAGTGTTGGATATTGGGCAATTTCGTTCTAGACCCTGATAGGGTAGAGTGGAGGGAAGGGAGAACGAGAGGGGGCTGACGTGGAATTTTCATAATTTTTTAAAGGACGGTTATAATAATATGCATGGATGTCCAAATATCTTTTATTATCTGGAGGGATTATTTGCATGGATGTCCAATAATCTCTTCGTGTTTCTACGCAGATGGAAGGTCTTCTTGTTTTGTCGTTTGGGAGTAAAAATTATGGTGTGGAAGCTGAAGGGCAAATTTCATCCACACCCAATAATTCTTCCTAAAGCCCACCTTGGACCTCAAAAGCTTCTCATTTTACAAAAAAACACACTTAGTAGTTAAAAAGTGTCCATATATAATTATCGGTTTAAACAAAATAATCCTAGTCACGTATTAACGAAGGCTTTTTTAATATTGTGTTAAAATAAAAGAAGCTCGAAGCAGGAAAGGAGTAGTTTGCTCAGAGGTAGGGTTGGGTATCGGATCGGATCGGGTCGGATTTGAGTTGGTCCGTCCCAAATCCATTTAAGTATATATGTGCTAATGGGTCGGACCTAGAGTCATTTTATTTTCAAATTCCAGGTCCAAGCTCAAATCCAACCCAAATAAAATGGGTCGAATTCGGGTTGGACCTGAACAATTTAGCACATATGTACGACAATATCATGTAGTCCGTTCTTCTTACATTTGTCAGTTTGTTTCTTATGCATGTGCGTATTTTTTAGATTTTAAGTACGCTAATTAATTCGTGATTCTGACATTAATTGTATGTTAGAAATAGAAATGCGGTAGAAAAATACGAAGACTTAAACCACCATTCAATTTACCATTACATATTCTATTGTAGACGCGGGGCACTATGACCCAATATAGATTGGTTACTTACAGATGTACATGCTCTAACACTTGAGGACACAAATTCCATTCTTGCGTATTAATGTAATAATCTTGCATATTAATGTAATAATGTCCTCAATTCACACTAATGGATATGATTATGAATGTGTCCATGCATTTATTCTAGATTCAGAATAAGGATATGAAAGATAGAACACGGTATTCGAAACGAACATGAATATACTGAATATAATTATATCGTATAGGTCGAGATATCAAACTTGCAGGTTTGGACCTTCTCATACTCGAATCCGGCCCGATAATTAATACATGCTCATTTTATGACCCATGGTCCGCCCACTAAATTTCGACTTTGAGTTTAGGTCGGATTTTAGGTCGAATCGGACAGGTCCAGCCCAATACCCAACCCTACTCACCGGTGCTCTACGTCGGAGAAGTAAATGGCTGCGGTTATATTTCCCCTTTTTAATATGGATATGAATATTCAAAATTTACGGTCAACATCATCGGCTTGATGAATAAAAGTAATATAGCGTCTCGGGCTTAGGTCTCCGATCCGTTATCGAGGAAAACTGCCCTGACAACTTGTTGGGTTCGGACCTAAATGGATCCATTGACAACCACCCAAAATGCTTAAGCTCAAGTTGTCAAGTAGTAACCCCGACCACTTATAAATCACACCCACACTTTGTGAGTTTTAGGTATGGCACTATGTTTGGAGATGGGGTGTTACAACTCCCCCACTTATATTCGCAACGTCGTCGTTGCAACATGCCCCACTTATTCCCAGTGATAGTGGCGGCTGCACGCTCCGGGTAGCCATTTCCTCCTATCTCTTTGTAGGGGTGGCTCCACCACTCGGATAGCCCTTTCAACTATCAGAGGGAACCCGCTCTGATACCATTTGTAACGTCCCGGGCTTAGGTCCCCTGTCTGTTATCGAGGAAAACTGACCCTGACAACTTGTTGGGTTCGGGCCCAATTGGACCCGATGACAACCATCAAAAATGCTTGTTGTAACACCCCAACCACAAACATAGTACCACATGGAAAACTCACAGAGTGTGGGTGTGGTTTATAAGTGGTGGAGATTACTACTTGTCAACTTGGGCTTAAGCATTTTGGGTGGTTGTCATCGGGTCCAATTGGGCCCGAACCCAACAAGTTGTCAGGACCAGTTTTCCTCGATAACGGCCTGGGGACCTAAGCCCGAGACGTTACAAATGATATCAGAGCTAATTTCCCTCTAATAGTGGAAAGGGCTACCCGAGAGGTGAAGCCACCCCTACAAAGAGGTAGGAGGAAATAGCTGCCCGGAGCGTGCAGCCGCCACTGTCACTGAGAATGAGTGATTGGCCATGTCGCAACAAGGACGTTGCGAATATAAGTGGGGAATGTTGTAACACCCTAACCCCAAACATAGTACCACATGGAAAACTCACAAAGTGTGGGTGTGGTTTATAAGTGGTGGGGATTACTACTTGTCAACTTGGGTTTAAGTATTTTGGGTGGTTGTCATCGGGTCCAATTGAGCCCGAACCCAACAAATGTCAGGGCTAGTTTTCCTCGATAACGGACTGAGGACATAAGCCCGGGACGTTACAAGTACAAAGGAAGGTATCATTATCAAATGCACGTGTTTTTGTATCTGCAAACTATATAATATTACGATGAAGGAAGGAATATGTGATCACATATGGTACGGAATAATAATATTCGGTTAAATCAGAGTCCAAAATAATTACACGAAACCATGCATTAATAAATTAATGTTCTTAAAATAATCGAAGCATCAAGGAACGAGTTAATCCTCATTTGAGCATTAACTTTGAAAAATATTCCTCAAAATGGAGACGGTTTGAAAACAATTCTCAGAATAGGCATATATCGGCAAACCGTTAGTCGCTTCGTATTCCGCGAGCGGCAAACGATTTGCTGCGCCACATGGGGCAAAATCTGGATTCCCCGTCCCCTCCCGTCCGTCCATGTGGTGCGGCAAACCGTTTGCCCTACACGAAACACGAAACGACAAACGGTTTACTGATATATACCTAATCTGGGAATTGTTTTCAAGTATGTCCCCATATTTGGTATATTTTTCTCTCGCCCACCCCCCCCCCCCCCAAATAACCTCCTCATATCTCTTGTAGCAGTCCTCGCAACAGTTGACAAGTGACAGCTTGAAACCAATTTGGTTGGGACTTAGGTACGAGTTCGGTGAGGAGTTAAAGATAACGGGAAAGATTTTACCACGTATGTTATGGAGTTAGGAGGAGGTCAACAAAGAACTTGCGAGCCGCCGTAAATATGCGGCTCATTGTTCACAATTGAATTCAAAATATTATGAGGATTTTTACATCACAAATCCTACAAATTTTGTCAATTACCTTCCCGATTTTTGAAACAACGTAATTCACCTCTTAACCTCGTAAAGTTACTTCGTCTTATCCCACATACCATGATGTTAATTTGATATTGTTCGGGTTAAGCAGCTTGGGTTTAAGTTGAGTTAATCAAGCCCTAGCAAAACTAATGTATGTTTTTCCCACACTCTCTCCTCCTCTCCCTCTCCTTTCTCTTCCACTCTCTCCCCCTCTTTCCTTCCTTCTTCACTCTCACGGGATGATGCCTCGGCATTCATGTCAATTCAGGCGATAGTGACGGGTGGGGAGGAGGAGGGTGAGGGTGTGGGGGGACTGGAGGGTCGTGCGTAGAACTGAAGGGTTGCGGGCGGAGGTCTAGAGGGTTGCGGGCTGAACTGGGAGGCGAGGGCGGGAGGACGAGGATGGAGGTCGAGGAGGAGGAGGGCGAGGACTTGGATCTGGAGGAGGATGGCGAGGGTGGAGGTCGGGGAGGTGGAGGGCGAGGATGGAGGTCGAGGGGAGGGGGGGAGGGTGAGAATGCGAGAGGTGGATGCCGAGGGCTGAGGTCGGGGAGGTGAAGGGCGAGGGCGGAGGTCGGGGTGGAGGAGGACGATGGTGCGGTAGGAGGAGGGCGAGGACGACAGAGGTCGAGGAGGCGGTGGGTTATGGGTGGGAAAAGAGAGATGAGGAGGAGGGAGAGGGGGAAGGGCACTTAATGTAAATTTGATAAATAAAATGGATATAATGTAAAAGAAGGTAACGGAATCCGGTTAATTTTAAAAAGGTAAATAGATGGAGGTTAACCACATGGTCTATGATGTAAGGATTAGCAAGTTTACATGATCGATATAGGAATTATGCCATTTCAAAGGCCGGAAAAGTAATTGACAAAGTTTATAAGATTCTTGGGGTAACAATACTGATATTATATTTGATTGGGATTTTTATACCACTATTCCGGTAAACTTTGCCAATTTTCATGAATTATTCCTATCTACTCCACAACCTCTGTGAGCTTTCTCTGCAGCCACGAGCTATGTATAAGAGACGTGGGTAGAAGCAACATGAGGGTGGGAGGAGTCCACGGAGGAGGCTGTTCAAGGACAAACCAACAACCGGAGGGGGATAAGTCCCGTGATGCGACGAAGCCATCGGTTGAGCGAAGGGTGCAGATTGCGAAGGAGATGCCGAGGGAGGAGAGATGGAGGACAAGGATGAGGAGGACGAGGTCATGGTGGTGGGAGATCGAGAGTGCATGGAGGGGCTTTTGCGGGAGGTCGAAGCCGCCTGAGGAGAGAGTGAGTAAATTGAGATCGTGGGATTGGGATGAACTGCTTCTTCTTTCTCTTATTGTTTAGTCGAGACCTCTGATGGAGAAGGAAGAATAAGAGGAGGAAACAAAAGAAGAGGCAGAACCAGAAGAAGGTCAATGGTGATGAGAGGGAAAGCTAAGGGGAGGAGGAGTGGGGGTTAGAGATGAAAACGGTCGGATACAGATGCGAATATAGGTATAATCATATTCTTATCCATTTTAAAATACGAATACGAATGCGGATACGAATATTGATGGATGTTAAAAATGTCTTACATATCCTTAAAAACGAATACGGATGTAAAACGAATATGAATCGGATACGAATAATAGAAGAAATATTTTGATAGATTAACAAAAATATACATGTTAAGGATGATTTACACAAAAATAGATATACTAGACACATTATTTTCACAACAATTATATCAACAATGGTAAATGCAACCATAAAATATTGTTACATACATTTATAAATAAATATATTACTATTCTTATGTATGGAAACAGATATACGAATACGAATGCGAATATTAGCGAATGTCAAAGTAATATCCATATCCGCGTCCATTTTAAAACGAATACGAATGTCAAAATATGTTTAAAACGAATACGATAGCGATCGAATATGAATATATTCATGTTCATTTTCATCCCTAGTGGGATCACAGGAGGAGGGGCGGCGTCTACGAGGGTTAGAGGGAGGAGGATGATAGGGGTATTATATTGCAAATTCCTTAAACTATATGGAGAAATGGATGGGATCATATGATATCAATTATATTAAAATGGCGTATTTTATTCAAGATAAAGTTTCTTTGTTTCGAGATATAATCATGTGATGTGCTTTGGAAAAACGAATTAAAAAGTGTTTGCATTAATGTCGCTCTGATTACTCGGAAAGATTGAAGTTGATTGTTACCTGTCATTGGTGTTGTGCATTAATTGACGGAGATTTCATGTAATATTTGTATAATTGCTGCTGCAGCAGTCTGCTATTTTCTGAAGAACAAATTAAAACTCTCGTCGAGATTGGTGACAGAAGACTATACAATTTGGCAGGAAAGGCACCAATCTTCAAGCGATCTCTAGTTGATGCACGTGCCTCTTACTTTTATTATTCTCCAAACTCCTTGCTTGTGTATCTTGAGTATATAATAATAATAATAATAATAATAATAATAATAATAATCGATCAAATATATCGTTAGCATACACTGTATGGAGTTAGGAATGAAAACGGTTACAGATATATTCATATATGATCCGTCATCGTATACATTTTATATAGATTTTGATATTCGTATCCGTATCTATTTTAAAATATATACGGATATGGATACTGTTTTGATATCTACAAACATCTGTATCCGTATCCGTATATCCGTTTTTGTATATAAATACAGTTATAGATTTATTTTTAACCATATATAACGTAATTCTATACCTTCTTTTACCATATTTGTATAATTTTTATGATACACACACATTTAGTATATTTATATCATGTTTTTTCCATCTAATTCGTATATATTTAAGTCAATTCGATAAAGCATTTCTAACATTACTCGAATGCAATCGGTATCCGTTTTATATCCGTATCAGTTTTTTAATAATATAGTAAGCTAGTTTTGATATCCGTCAATATTCATATCTGCATCCGTATTCATATTCAAAAATAGATAATGATACAGTAATACCTATATATGTATATGTATCCATCATCCGAGAGCAGTTGATCCCCCCTACGCCGCTCCCCCTCCAGCGCCAAGCTTTGAGCCTCGCCACTGTCGCTGTCGAGGAGCCTCGTGAACAGCTCCCCCATCCCTGCTCTACCCCCCGACCGTCGAGGAGCCCTGTGCCCAGGTCCTTCCCTCCTCCCCTGCTCAAATGGTCCGTATGAACCCAAGCTCCCCGCCCAGGTCCCCTGTTCAAGCCCCCCTCACTCCCCCCCCCCCCCCCCCCCCCCCCCCCCCCCCCCCCCCCCCCGCCCGCCGATGGAGCCCCCCCACCGACCGCCGATGGAGTCCCCCCCTCTCTCCCCGGACCGATAATAGTCCCTGCCCCTCTCCCCCCAACCGTTCGATGGTAAATTGGTTAGGTTAGCTCAAGACTATCCCAAGTAATTGACTCAAATATAGATAAAATTGACGGCATGGCTTGTTGGGTAAGACGGACCAAGTTTTCGAGGTCGGGGGAGGAATTAGGATGTTTCAAAGGTCGTAGAGATAATTGGAAAGAGTATAAGGTTTGCCGAGTAAAAAATCTTTTAATTAATTATTAATATTTTAATCATTATTTTAAAAAAATCCACTAGCCAAGGCAAGTTGAAAGGCACATGACAATAATTATTCCAATCGTAGATACTGTAGCTAAAGTACCCGCTACAGTACCAAGTCAACACGTTCCAGTACACACACGTATGTATGTATCTATGTATGTATAGTGTATCTCGTTGTCCTCCATACTTTTTTTCTCTTGCACCAATGGTGCGACTTCCTGTTACATATGTCGTGCTTGTATTGTGCATTCAGAATGTAATTAAGAAAGCTTACAAGGA